>OVBJ01000928.1:0-37993 GCA_900406535.1 Noccaea bulbosa | reverse complement strand
CGAATTCAGGAGGTGTTTTTTTCATGTACCACTATTCGGGTTCACTTCACATTTGTAGGTGTTCTTTTTTATGACCAATAATGTCCGGAGTATAATTATTAGTTGATGTATCGTCAGGAAAATAAGAATTTACAACATTAAATATCTTTTAAAAAACTTACATGGATTCTACCTTAAATACATGCTCTATATTCCATCATAATATTGTTAATAATTGTTTGGACGGGCAATATCTCTTTGACTTCATTTACTCGTGCACCTGCGAAAACAAGACCATTTTCACAATCACCATCCATAGAGGTTATCAAAGAATCTAGCGTGCAGAAACGATAAGAACAGTTTTTTAAGCAATTTATACACTTTTTTATTTTTATCTTTTTATTATTATCAGCTATTAATTTAGTAAAGTTATTTTTAACCGCACGACCTTGGAGCCCGACAGTTGTTTTGACTAATATGGTATCTTCTAATCGAGCATTTATATATTTTTCCTTAAAGGATAGTGGTGCGTCACACTCATTACTTGCAACGAATCTTGTACCCATTTGCACACCAGATGCACCCATTTTTAAGGCATGAGCAATATCTTTCCCAGTCATAATTCCTCCAGCAGCAATTACGGGAATTTCGACTGCTGCAACTACTTCCGGTAATATATCGAATAAAGGTCGATCGGTACCCAGATGTCCTCCTGCTTCATGCCCCTCTACTACAACAGCGGCCGCACCCAAGCGTTCAGATAATCTAGCGAGTTTGGCTGAGGATACTATTGAAATAACTGGTATGCCGGCATTTTTCCCCCAAGTATACATATCTCGTGAAATGCCAGCACCAGATATGATGAAATCAACTTTTTCCTCAATGGCTGCTTTCATTTTTTCAGCAAAATCATTCATTGCAAAAAGGACATTTACTCCAATATAACCAGTATTCCGAATCTTTTCTTTCGCCTTCCTAATATGCATTCTCATTTCATCTATGGAAATACCAGTTCCTGATATAATCCCAATTCCTCCAGCATTTGCAACTGCAGATGCAAGTTTACTTAATGAAATGCCTACGCCCATTCCTCCCTGTAGAATTGGGACCTTTGGCATCATATGCCCGATTTTTAATTGTGGAAAGTTCAAGTAAATACCCCATTTCATTAATGTTATTAGAGTAGATCTGTTAAACCCCTTCAGTTTAACACGGTGTTTGGAACAAACACAGGAAATTAATACCTACTACTAGTAGTTTGTGATGTTTTTTGGTGATTTTCACAAAATGTTCGAATAGTGCGCTATAAATTTTAGAATAATATCAAATGTATATTAAGGCTTCTGGATAAAAAACAACGAAATTTAGATTTTCTAACAAAAAATGTTATTAAATAATTGATTTGTCAAAAATGAAGTGGGATGTAATCATTAATTATTTTAAGCGGGGATATGAACAGAGCTAAATAGAAGTTTATATGCTTTTTAATAAAAGTAATTTTTGTATTATAAGTGTTAAATAATCAATAGTTGTAAAGGAAAAAATCTATGTTTTTAGTAATCTACACGATTGGATTAGAGACAATTAGATGTGTAGTACATTCTAGAAGTTTTAAATATCAATATTCCAAAAATCTTGATAATCAATATGCTTATCAAATTTTTTTAGTATTCTAATGATTTTAGTTGCAGATGTTAAAGTGGGAATACGATCCTTTTTATTTGCTAAATCACTTATCAGAGATTTACTTAATCCAGTCCTTTGTACAAGCCATTGTTGTTTGATTCCTCTGTGATCTAAATACTCACCAAATGGAGTTCTTTTTTTTCCTAGACCAAACATAAAGAATCCCTCCTAATTAAGAATGATGTATAAATAGCTTGTACAAAATTCCATAAATTTAAACTTTTGTCCATAAATATGGAATTATAATTTAGAATAAAGCATAGAATAATATAAATAAAATGAAAAAATATGGAATAATTTTGAGGAATCTAGCATTCATAGTAATAGCTACAAGTTGCTGATACACTATCCTAATGGCAACTTGTTGCAAAGGGTATTACTAAAATAAAAAAATCTGAAACTCCTTACGTCAGAAGGATTTTCAGATTTTTTCTTTTTTAGATCTTTAATTTATAGATACGTATTTTATAGATTATTATGCATAATATGGCGAATGAGTAGAATGGATTATCTGCTTATATAGCTTGATCGACCTTGTCACTAAGCATATAAATCTGTTTTAGATATGATGAAAGGAAATACTGACAAAAAATGTGAAATCTGAAATCAGTCATATCTGGTCCAGTATACTCACCACTTTCTACCCAGCTGTTAAGTTATCAGTTTGTAGTGAAAAAAGTACAGTCGGCCAGTTTGTGTAACAAAAAATATTTCTATCCCGTCTACAAATGGTTTATTAATATACAATTCAGGGATCATACTTATATTACAAACACTATGAATACTTTTTTGTTTCATAAATTCTCTTCCGTTAATACACTTGCAAGTGTATTATTTTGGATCTTTATGTGTCAAATGAATAATGTTTTTATCTGAATTTTCTTCACCATATTATGTTTGGGTTGCCATACCCAACATAATATGAAAAATCTCAATCTCATTTTTATAGGATGAAATGAGATTGAGACTCTTTTGATGTTTATTTGCTGGATAATGGAATGGTAACTAAAAATTCTACGCCTTGTTTGGTATTATTTATAGAATATGTGATAAAAAGGGACTCGAAAACTTGTTTTACAATATATAAACCTAAGCCACTCCCTCCCGTATTTCGATTTCTTGACTTTTCGATTCGATAAAATGGTTTGAAAATATGTTGTATATCTTCTTCTTTTATTTTGACACCTGTATTGATAACTCGCATTTGGACGTTGTTTTGTTTAGAATCCTTTGTTAACTTTATATAGACTTTTTCGTTATACGGTGAATACATAATCGCATTATGAATGATGTTTTTACATGCTTTTTCTAAAAGAACATAATCCGTATAAACAAAAATATCAGAATCGACTTCTTTTATTATTTGAATGCCTTTTTGAGAAGCAAAAAATTCGAGTTTTTTGGCAATTGTATCTATTGATCTCGAAAGATTTACTTCTTCCACTTGAAGTTTAAAGGTATGTTGTTCTAATTTTGACATGCTTAAAATTTCGCGAACCAGTTGTTCCAGACTTTCAATTATTTGATAATTTTTCTTTAAATACTGGTCACGATTTTGATAAGGGCCGATATTATATATCATCCCTTCTAAGTATCCTTTCATAACAGTAAGAGGAGTTTTTAATTCATGTGCTACAATAGCAAAGAATTCCCTTCGCTTTGTTTCTATTTCTCTTTCTTTTTCAATATCACTTTTTAATTGCTGATTCGCTTTTTGTAAATCAAAAATTGCCTGTTGTAAATTTATAGACATATCATTCAAGCTATTGGACAATTCCCCTAATTCATCCATAGAACGAACTTCAATTTTTTCGGAGAAATCCAATTTTGCCATCTTTTGTGCACCTTTATTAATATAAATAAGTGGTTTAGTAATAAACCTTGAATAGAGATAAGCACTTCCTAAACCAATAACCAGTACAATGATACTAATATAGGGTAGAAAACGTACTAAGACCTGTGAAGCTTCATCAATCGGCTGAAATGTTGCGAACACCACAAGCGTTAAGTTAACATCTTGGAATTGTATTGGCTTGCTAACCTCATATGAATTACGAGGATTATCTAAACTCCTTGCTGGTACTGTTTTAACAAAACCTTTTGCTTGAGTACCGCCTTGAATAGTACCCTCTTGAATAGTACTTTGAAGAAAAGCAATAGAAGGAGAATAAATAAGTCTTCCCTCATTATTTTGAAGGTAGATCACCGCATTATTTTTTTGTGCGTATTCATCAACAAGTGGTATTGCATTTTGAAGCGTAAGATCTTTAGATTTATCAATTATTTCTTCGATTCCCGTTTGAAGCTGATCTGTTTTGTATTGCTCATAAAATTTAGGGAGAAAGAAGTATAAAGTTACATAAATCAAGGTTGCAAAGGCTAACAAAATGAGGGATGTAGTCATAAAGAGTTTATAGGTAATTCTCTTCATCTTCATGATTTTTACAATCTTATTCATCAATTTTATAACCAATGCCCTTTACTGTTTTAATATAGGGTATATCTAATTTTTTTCGTATGTTTTTCATATGTGTATCAATCATTCGTGTGTCCCCGGCATACTCATATCCCCAAATTTTTTCTACGATATTATCTCTTGTGAGTACCTTTTTTTCATTTCGAAGTAGTAGTTGCAAAATTTCAAATTCTTTTGTCGTTAAGGGAACTTCAACTTTATTTACATATACTTTATATGCATCGCCATCGACATGTAGTTCTCTAAATACAAAATGATTATCCGTACTTTGATTATTACTTCTTCTCAGTACTGCTTCGACTCGTCTCATCAAAACATGGAAAGAAAAAGGTTTCGTAATATAATCATCGATTCCAAGATCAAATCCTTTCATTTGATCTTGTTCTTCTTCTAGCGCAGTTAGCATAATAATTGGTATATTTGACTGACTTCGAATCATTTTGGCAACTTCAAATCCATTCAGGTTTGGCATCATCACATCTAGAAGAATTAAATCGAAGGACTGCTTATTAAATTGTTTCATGCCCTCTAATCCATCTGATGCAACTATAACTTTATACTGTTGTGTCATTAAAAATTGTTTGATTAATTCTTGTATTTCTTGATCATCTTCTACCACCAGAATGTGATAGTTCTTCATAATATCACCTCTTGTAGTCATTATAACCTTCCAAACTGGAGTTGATGTGGAGACGTATTAGAAATACTATAAAAACTTCATAAGAAAACTACATGTATTTCAAATTAGCTCTAGATGCATGAGATAGTTTATATACATAGCAAGACAGAGGGAGGTAATCAAGATGTCACTAGAAGCAAACATCATTCTTTCTTTATTAGATGTACAACTGTGGATGGCCCCTCATTCGAATAATAGACGCATAAAAGAGAAAAAACAAAAATTGAAACCAGCACCGGGCTTAAACAAATACACAAGTGTAAATAAAAGAAAACTATATAAGTCTAGTGAACAAAAATAGGGAGGATTAAATTGATTCTCTCTATTTTTGTATTCCATAATTAGGTACTGAAAATCTTTACTATAACTCTAGATTAGCTCCATATAGAATACAGATTAAGTTTGTATGATACATGTACCAAATAGAAAGGAATGATACATGATGTTGACGACTTACACAATCTATCAAATTTTATCCCTTCCTTCTTATTTACACACAAACCTATTACCATCCATTCTCACGAGAATGCTAGAATCTAAGTTTATAACAAAAGAATAAATAAGCTAATGGATGTTTATTGTCCCTTGTTTCCACTTTTTGCAAAACACCTGTATAAACATGTATCCTACTTTGTACATTGAATACTCTATTTGTTGAGAGCCGAATAGGCTCTTTTTTTAGAGACAAGCTCGAAGTGGGTTTGAATATCGTTATACATATATTCATAGGAAATTTCAAATATAATGTTACCCCTACGAAAAAACAGTTGATTTATGTTTAAACATGCCTAAAGGTGAAATTTTCTTTTTTTGAAATGGTGATTCTTAAATGTTACATTCATACATCGTATTTCAAATATTAAGATAAAAACATTCAATTGTAAATTAAAGGAGAAAGGGATGTTCACAATGGGACACGATGATACAAATCAAACAGAAAGCAATAGGAATAAAGTCTATAAAAAAACAGGGTATTTTTTCACAGGAATAATTAGTGCAGTGATTGGTGCAATTACCATTGGATTGACCACTCCTTATATAAATGAAATCAAAGGAAGTGCAGGTCAATCTTCTAAGCATAACGAAGTAAATCAGGCTACGCCAATCTCTTACAAACCAGAAGATGTGAGCAATCCTCAAAATATGATTGAATCTGCAAAAGAAGTTGTCGTAGGTGTCATTAACTATAAACAAAATGCAGGTTCATTTAATACGCAAAATCAATCAGAAGAAGCTGGTTCGGGATCAGGGGTCATATATAAAAAAAACGGCAATAAGGCTTTCATTGTTACAAATAATCATGTGATAGACGGTGCGAATAAAGTAGAAGTGAAATTGAATAATGGTAAAAAGGTTCAAGCTAAAGTAGTAGGGACAGATCCATTATTAGATTTAGCAGTATTAGAAATTGACGGGGCAGATGTAAAAAGAGTCGCAACACTTGGAGACTCAGAAAAAATTCGTACAGGGGAAACGGTAATAGCTATTGGGAATCCATTGGGGTTAGAAGGTAGTGTAACAAAGGGGATTATTAGTAGTAAGGAACGAGAAATACCTGTTAGTACTCTTGGAGATCAACAAGTTGATTGGCAAGCACAGGTAATTCAAACAGATGCAGCTATTAATCCTGGGAATAGTGGAGGAGCTTTGTTTAATGAACAGGGTGAAGTCATTGGAATTAATTCAAGTAAAATTGCACAACAAGCTGTTGAAGGAATTGGATTTGCAATTCCAATTCATATAGCCAAAACGATCCTAGAGTCTCTTGAGAAAGATGGAACAGTTAAACGTCCGATGATGGGTGTACAGTTATTAGATGTGGAGAAAATGACAGATTCTGCACGCAATCAATTAAAATTACCAAAAGAGATATCAAATGGTGCAGTATTGAGGAATATCTCATACCAATCACCAGCAGAAAAAGGTGGATTGCAACAATATGATGTTGTGATTGCATTAGATGGACAAAAAATAGAAAATGTCGTTCAATTCCGAAAATATTTATATAAAAAGAAAAAATTGGGGGATACAATTAAAGTAACAGTTTATCGAAATGGTGAAAAACTAATAAAAAACGTGAAATTAGCGGATTAAACAAGTGCCGCTTAAAAATATAGCCACCTTTCGGTGGTTTTTTTATATGTGCTTTTTGTGTGGGTACTAGATATATCAGAGGTGGTAAACGTCATGAAGCAAAAAGAATGTCTACATTGGTATTCCATGGAGGAGGCTAATTTTTCTAGCGATAGTATCTCATCTTGTACTGTAGGGGTCATAAATAAAGGGAGTTATCCCGTGTTTGTATTCCTTCCTCAAGTTAATTGGTTGGTGACTAATATTTTATACCTATTATTATTCCGTTTGTCCTCATTCCACATTAAATGGACTGACTCTTTACCAATGTTCAAAATCGATTACATATTTTAATTTGTGTTCCAGCTTTTCTTGACTATATTAACGAATCACTACATATGCACTCCAGATAAGCCCTAATATCTTTAGATAATCTACTGAATATCTTCATATAAACTCCAGATAGTGTATTTAGAATAACAACTATCAAGGAGGTTAGGAAAAATGAATTTTATAAAACGCGCAATTCTCAGTATGAAAAAAAGAATAGGAACATCATTAATTTTGATGGCGGTCTTTCTGATTGTTACAAATTTAGTGTTGGCAGGATTTGCAATCCAAAATGCATCAAAAAAAGCTGCGGATGCAGCAAGAAAAAAATTAGGTGCAGATGTCACTTTAGGTCTTGATTTTGATAAATTAGGTCAACAAGCTAGGGAAACTGGAGAGATGCCTAAACCACCAAAGCTCAACACAAAAGAAGCAGATCAATTAGCGAAGTCCAAGTATGTAAAAGATTATAATTACATAACCAATACTTTCGGAATTTCGGATGGATTTAAACTAGTAGGTGCTTCAGAAGGAGAAGACGAAGGAAAAGGTAGAGTTGGAATGGTGGCAGCAGCGGGTGGATCAGGTTCGGGCTCAGAAATAGATATGAATTCTTCCCTTATAATAGAAGGAGTTCGTAAAACTGTATTACAAGAAAGTTTTAAAAATGGAAAAAGTAAAATCATTGATGGGAAACCAATTACAGAAAAGATGAAAGATCAGAATGTAACTTTAATGGAAAAACGATTAGCGGAACAAAACAATTTGAAAGTAGGAGATAAGATTAAAATTCAATCAGGGGATAAGAAGCAAACTCTTGAATTTGAAATTATTGGTATTTATGAAACGAATGAGCAACCAATGGGTCAGCATGCCCCTCCTATGATGGATCCAGCTAATAAGCTATATATGCCTTACTCTACTTTAAAAAAGTTAGAAGTAGATGAAGGTATGAGTAGTATTCAAGTTGTGTACTTATTGAACGACCCACAATACATTGATGCATTTAAAAAAGAAGCAAAAAAATCTGATATTGATTTTAATTATTTTAAGTTAGATGCACATGATTCATTGTACAAACAAATGATTGGTCCTATCGAAAATATCGCTTCTACTTCTCAAATGATTATCTATATGGTATCTATTGCAGGTGCAATTATCTTAGGATTAATTATTATGTTATCGATTAAAGCACGTCGTAAGGAAATGGGAATTTTATTGTCCATTGGAGAGAAAAAATGGAAACTGATGGCGCAGTTCGTAGTAGAAGTAGTATGTATCGCTATTTTAGCATTTGGATTATCTCTAACAACAGGAGCTAAAGTTTCTCAATTCGTAGGGGATAATTTACTTTCGAGTGAAGTTGCTACAGCAGGAGAAGAAACAGACACTTCACAAAATGGAACTGTAATGGTGGCTGGACCAGGCGGAACTGTACAAAATCAAAAAGAGGATCCAATAGATAAAATTAATGTAAGTGTAACAGGAGAAGACGTAGGAAAAATGGGAGGGATTGGACTAGCTATTGCTATATTAGCAACGCTTCTTCCGGCATTATCTATTCTACGCTTAAATCCAAAACAAATCCTTTTAAAAGATGAATAAGGAGGCTCGATATGGAGACGATTTTACAATTTAAAAACTTAGATTATTATTATGAAAGTAACGGAAAAAAAGTAAAGATACTAGATAATGTTAATTTTTCTTTTCAAAAAGGGCATTTCTACACGATTTTAGGACCATCTGGATCTGGTAAAACCACCACGCTTAGCTTAGGTTGTGGGCTGGATATACCTAAAAATGGTTATGTACTGTATAATGGCAAGGATATTAGAAAAATTGGTTTGGATCGATACCGTAATCAAAATGTATCCGTAATTTTCCAATCCTATAATTTAATTACCTATATGACTGCCATTCAGAATGTACTAACGGCAATGGAAATTACAGGTGTAAAGGTAAAAAATAAAAAAGCAAGAGCATTAGAATTATTAGAGAAGGTAGGACTCACAGAAGTAGAAGCGAAACGAAATATCTTACAACTAAGCGGTGGACAACAACAACGTGTAGCAATTGCCCGAGCATTATCTTGTAATGTTGATTTATTGATTGCGGATGAGCCGACAGGAAACCTTGATGAAGAAACAGCAAATGACATTATTGATTTGTTCCAGGAGCTCGCTCATCAAGAAAATAAATGTGTAATTGTTGTAACGCATTCACAGGAAGTTGCAAAAAAATCGGATCGAGCTGTTTATTTAAGTCAGAAAAAATTAGCAGTGAAAGATGCACCTAGCATCTAAAAAAGAAATACCACGACTAGAAGAGTGTGTACGGTATGGGAATCGTGAAAATGATAAATAACTAGTTAATTATTTTCCGAAAAAATATATGATTAATTTAAAAAGGAATGGAGATAAAAATCTCCATTCCTTTTTAGATAGATAATTAAACCTTATTTAACAGCCTCTTTTAAAGCTTTTCCAGCTTTAAATCCAGGTACTTTTCCTCCTGGGATATGCATTTCTTCGCCCGTTTGGGGATTGCGCCCAGTACGTGCAGAACGCTTACGTACTTCAAATGTACCAAATCCAATTAACTGTACGGATTCCTCTTTTTGAAGAGATTGTGTAATTTGATCTAGGATAGCTTGTACAGATGCAGTAGCCTCTTTTTTAGTAAGTGATGTTTTCTCAGATACTTGGTTAATTAGTTCGGTTTTATTCATTATGAACCTCCATTAAATAATATTTGTTAATTTAATTTTATAGTATAGTAGGTTTTCAAGAAAGGGCAAATTTTATATAAATATAATATTAAAAAGTTGAAGATACTCTTACAGTTTTGTATAGGGGTAGTAGGTGTTTTTACCTTGAAATCTATACTATATAAATAGTTACATAAGGGGAATTGTATTGTAGAGAAGATACAGGCACCCATTTGTAAAATTATAAAATGAAATAAAAATTAATTAATTGAAGTAGTATCACCTTACTATAAATTTAAAGGTAAATAGACTCAAACGAAAAAATTCACACCTTTTAATTAAAAGTATGTGAATTTTTTGTTTTGGGTTCTTAAAATTTTTAAGTCAATGATTAAACGTCGGAAATTGAGTCATATATTAGATTTCTCAGCAATATTAAAAATATATGGCGTAAAGATTAAAAAGAAACCCAATATCACCATCAAAGAATTTAATGAAAATAAAGAAGAATCGTTAATCAAAGATGATCCAAAAATAATTACAAAAGTCATACCAGTTCCACGCAAAATAGATTTAAAAGAAAAAGAATTTGTCATCATTTCAAATGATTTCAATTGCAAATCTTCAATTGATTTAACTACTTTGGTTTTCATGTTTAATCCTTCTTTCTAAAAAATAGGGTATATACTATATTTATTGTATTCCTGGGTATTTTTAAATTCAAATTTTTAAGGAATTCAATTTTGTATAACAAATCAGTAGGTATTAGGAAGCGGGGTAAGTTGCTTTATCTGTAGGAGGGAACTGAAAGGTATATATTTTCTTTAATTTAATAATTTAGCTTTTTAGAAAAAGAAGAACGCTTTCTATTAACTAAATTCCCCTAATTTCGGTTTGCTTGATAGTAATAGAAATTTCTCATTAATATGGGGAAGAGATTTTGGCTTTCTTGTATGAAAAGAACTTTGGATTGATATATATAACTGGCTTATTCCTATTTTTTAATTAAGGACTGTCTAAGTTTTATTAACTTGATGGCAAACGGCTGTCGCCATATTTTTATCCAACTAACTAGAACAGGTTATCTTGCAAAGAAAAAGGAAAGAATGGGCATAGCTAATTAAAGTATAATGATTTACTTAAAACATATGGGGATGTTTTATTAGGGTGATATTAAATAAGATTGACAAATATAGACTACAAATGTAATTTAAATATAAGATTACATTTGTAGTCTATATTTATTTAATAATAAACCTATTTTAAGTAATTTATTCCAATGTTAAAATAGGGGTTGAAAATTTAAGATTACAAATGTAGTATCGATATTAGGATTACATTTGTAATCAAAGGAAGGAGGAAATTGGAAACGTGAAAAAAATACCTAAGATATCTGAAGCTGAGTTAGAAGTAATGAAAGTCCTTTGGTCAAAATCTCCACAAACGGCTAATGAAATAATTCAAGCTCTTGAAGGACAAATGGATTGGAATCCAAAAACGGTTAGAACATTAATTAATAGGTTAGTGAAAAAACAAGTAATTTTTTCTCAGCAGAAAATAGGAAGAACGTATATGTATGGCCCTTTAATCTCACAAGATGATTATTTACAAGTAGAAACTAAATCTTTTATTAAACGTTTTTATGGTGCTGCTTTAAAACCTTTACTTGTTAATTTTTTACAAGAAGAAAAGTTATCTTCCAAAGAGATCGATTAGCTCAAACGTATTCTAGATGATAAAAATAATCAAAAGGAGGGAGAATAATTGTAATGGATATGTTAATACATACGTATCTCTCTACTCTTTTTGATTGGCTACTAGAAACTACCATTATGGCCAGTATATTGGTAGGTTTTATCTTATGTGTCAAAGTTCTACTAAGGAATCAATTAACAGCAAGATGGCATTACGCATTGTGGCTAATTCTGATTGTAAGATTAATTTTACCTTGGTCACCCGATAGTTCTTATAGCTTATACTCCATACTTTCACATGGATATGTAACTTCTACTTCTCTAATTCAGAAGGAAGCGAATGTTTCTGGTTTAAAAGTAATGAATGAACCTGCAAAGTATGCTGTTAATTCGAATGATTCCAATAAACCATTGGTTGAATCGAGTTCCAAAGAAAAAGAAAAGGTTGCCAAACACATATCTATGTATGAAATCTGTTTATATGTATGGATACTAGGTGTTTTTTGTTTAGGGGCTTTAACACTAATTGCAAATAGACGTTTATATTTATACATACAAAAGCAATCAATTATAACAGATGAAAGGATTTTAAATATTTTTGAGGGTTGTAAAGAAACGATGTCTATAAAAGAAGATATTCCTTTACAATTAGCCGGCAAGATTGCTAGTCCGACACTCCTTGGATTTAGAAAACCTAGAATATTATTATGTGAGCAGCATATACAACGATTAAATGATAATCAGATACGGTTTATTTTCTATCATGAATTAGCTCATTTTAAACGTAGAGATGTTGGGGTTAATTGGCTTATGCATCATCTGCTTATACTAAATTGGTTTAATCCAATCCTTTGGTATGCCTATTATTCAATGCGCGAAGATCAAGAAATTGCATGTGATGCATTGGCTCTTACCTTTATTGATTCGGAAGAAAGAATCGAATACGGGCATACAATCATTACATTATTAGAACACTATTCAAATTATTATCAAATGCCTAGTTTAGCAAATCTAAGTAAAAATAAAAAAGCATTAAAAAGGAGAATTCTTATGATAAAAAAATTTAATAAAAAATCGTATCGTTGGTCAGCTTTAGGATTGACAGCTGTATTAGGTATATCTACTTTTTCTTTAATGAATGCAAATGCTGAGGAGTTTAAGGGCGAATCACAGGCTACAAAAAATAAAATTGAACAAGCCGCTAAACCTGAAGAAATGACTAGGCTTGAAAAGAGTAAGGCAGAAGAAGCCGCAAAACAATCAGAGATGGACAAACTTGAGCAAAGTAAAAAGAACACAGAGATCTCTGAAGCAGCAGTACTTAAACTTACCGAAAAACAAAAGCAATATCTTAAATCTAAAGGACTTCCAGTGAAGCAAACTTCTAAAGAATCTGAAGTTACGGGGCTTATGTTAGTTTCTCTAGTGAAACCTATTGATAATGGAGATGGAACAGGATTTCAGCCAGACCATGTTGGAGAAGTTGATATAATTCACAAAGATGAATATAAAAACAAATATGGTAAAGAAGATTATGTAGCATTCGCTGCATGGGAATAAGTCTAGTTATATTACCAATACTCTAAGATGAATTTATGATTATAATTAATAGAAAGCGTCATTCTTTTTATAGAAATCTATAGAAAGGATGGCGCTT
The DNA here is from genome assembly GCA_900406535.1 of Noccaea bulbosa. Taxonomy (NCBI): domain Eukaryota; kingdom Viridiplantae; phylum Streptophyta; class Magnoliopsida; order Brassicales; family Brassicaceae; genus Noccaea; species Noccaea bulbosa. The sequence continues at coordinate 24,712 of OVBJ01000928.1, read as the reverse complement.
TTATTAAAAAATGAATAGCATTTGTTTGCTAAAGAACTTCGGAAAGATATATTTATCCATCAAGAAATATTTGGCAAGCGTATCAAAATATTAATTTTATAGGCACAAGTTCATAGAATACCAAAAATTGGCTTGATGGGCGTAGTAAGGCAGGTTCTACTTTCGTTTGTTAGATATCTCATAGAATTTTATACTAAATAGAATAAAAGCATTTTTATCTTAATATGAATTGTTTCTAAAAATAAAAAAGAATCTAGTGGCATTTCTAGATTCTTTTTTATTGTTGCCTTTAATATAGCATACCTGGAGAGAATGCTCTTTTGATACATAAGGTAATTGAACTTTTTAAACCGACGGAAGGATAAAGTAATCTTTTAGAAAATTAATTGGTGATAGCATATATTTTTACTATAAATGGGTGATTCACACCACTTGGATTTGCGATATAGTATTTAGAATTTGTATCTGCTGCAGTCCTGGATTCATTTCAAATATTGCTCCAACTAACACGATCTAGACCCAGAGAAACATCGACCATAATATTGAAAGAGATACTGTCAGAAGTCTCTCCCAGGGTAGGTTCAATAATCCATTTTACCCCCAGTGTCCCTGGGGGTAAATTATTTATACTAAAGTTTTGGCTGGATCGGTTCTTTTCTCCAGGCAATGGCTTAGAGTCAGAAGAAATTTGGGAAATCAATATTTCTTTTTCATTAACGTTTATTCCATTTAATTTAATGATACTATCTATTAAACCTGGACCAGGAAAATCAGCTGCAATGACACCAGAATGTCTAATCCCACCTTGTAGTATGAAATCTGTCCCCATTGTATTCATCCCACCATAAAATACTTGACCATTTGTATCACGAGGGAAGTCTTTCCATTCACTTGTTGTATTTTTTTGAATTAACTGTGGGTTACTACCAGTATCTCTATTTTCCTTTCCACTTGCAACAAACCAAGGATAATAATTATTCCATAATGCTGTAGCGCCACCTGTGCCACTAAAATGGTTGAGATAGATATGATTATTGTTAAAATCTTTATTTGCCTTTAGAAGCTGGTTTTTTACTGCATTCCATTTCTCATACATTCCATCCGGTCCAGCGCTAACTTCAAAATTATCTTGGATATCTAATGATTCATAATTAATTCCGTATTCTTCAGATGCTGCGAAGTTTTGTAGTATTACAATTTTTCCGCGGATATCTCCTAACTTAGGGTTATTTCTTTCTGAAAATGGCACAGAATTAGGTTCCCAAAAATAGGACACATTACGGTCTTTATAACTTTTAAATATCTCCTCGAATGACAGTGAGCCGTTCTCTGGATCAGTTTCCTCTTTTAAGCGCATTAAAATTGTTTCTTGAGGGTTTTCTCTTAAAAATTGGATTGTTTCTTTTAATACATCTTCAAACATTGCTTTTTGATTTACAATACCATGCTGCATGGCAAAAGAATTTTTCACACGTTTAACACGCATGTCTACATAACGTATTCCTGCATTGAACTGCTGAGATAGGGGCATTGTTTGATTTCTTGTCAAATTCTCATCAATAAAACTCGCTCCATGTAAAGCCATTGAACCATGAGTACCTGGAATAGATAATTCGCTTATTCTTTTTGTATCTTCCAATTTTGACATCCAGTTTGGATTTCGATAACCTAAATCGGACTCATAGGAATAACCTGGATGTCTATCAGCAAATACTATTGAAGCTGTACATAAACTCGCTAGTGTAAAACAAGTAAGAATCCCGAATTTTAAATGTTTTTTTATCTTTATTTTCTTCATTATATCTCTCCTGATTTTAAACAGATTAGTCTTATATAATAATTTGGGTGCTTTTACCATATGCATAAAGTCCAGCATGAGAATAATAGAGCGCATTAATTTGAAGATTTAGTTTTTATAAATAGTTCCAAATTTATAATAGGTACCAATGGGTTTATAAAGTCAAATAAGGTAATATATTAGCTACCATTAGAGTTACTATTGTCATTTACCTTAAAATATTGTGTTAGCTTTAAAATTTAGAGAGGAATATTTTCATTTAGATTTGCTCAAAAGCCATCGTACACGGGGAACATAAGTTTTGAAATGTAATCATACAAGGATGGGAAGACCAAAATAATCAAGTGCAAGTTTAGTGAAATGATGACAAAGTATATTATCATACTTCATGTACTTTATAGGGCATACAATTCAAATCTAATATTATACAAAGAAAACAGAAGTCTTAAACTAGACGTCTGTTTTCCGAAGTACAATGAATTGCTGAAATTAGTAAGATCTACATGATTCTTAATTTTAATTAACATAGATTTTTATTTGTTAAGAACCTATGTGGCAAAATTATATGCATTCTATATCTGAGATCAAAAGACTTTTGGGGAGAGTCTCACTTGTATTAATGCATTAAAGTTAGAAATATATTTGTTACATATAATATCATTTTAGAAAAACTTACGAATAATACTTCTCTGTAATCCTAAATAATGCCTATAAGCTTATTTCTCATTAAAGCTTAAACTAACTGCAGTAGCAATAGATTGTCCTGCATGTTCCCAACTACCATCGATAACTTTACCAAGTTGTTGACCGAGTGAATTTAAATCATTTGGATTAACAGGAATCCCGTTATATGCAGCAAGAATTGATAAAAGTGGAGCTACAATTGGTGTCCAGCCGCCTCTATCAATATGAAATTCGAATCCGGTTACCTCACCATCTTTTTTTGTGAATTTATAGTAAAGTTGATCATCTGGACGGAAGCTTAAATGATGAGAGATTTGTCCGTATACATCTTTACCAGCTGCACCTCGATCCACAACTTCAATTTCTTTTACATTAAATTCATGCTCAAATACTTTTATTTTTTTTACTTCGGGACCATTTAATGCAGCTTGAACAGCCGTTTCTAGATTACTTTGTGCAAACGGTTGAATACTAACTTGTGATTCCTGTTGTTGGATAGGAGCAACTGTCTCAGCAGCAAATACTGATGTTGTAGGTAATGCACCTGTAGCTAATGTTGCAGCCAGAGCAGTTGCTGTAATGATTTTCTTTTTCATAATTTTACTTCCTCCTTTTTAATGTATGATAATAAACTATAAATTACTGACAGATAAATTATTTCTATACATATATAGAAAAACATTATTGTGGGTAATGGAAGTTAGACTGACAGATAATTTATATGATAATAGTATCAATATGCATTTGATTTCTCAATTTTCAGTCAATGTATTCAATACTAACCAATTTTAAGTAAGTTTTAGAAGGTAAAACTCTAATAGCAATCTAGAAACATGGCAATATTAGAGTGAAAATGAAATGATAATCATAAAATATTCAATTAATATCAAAAAAATATAAAAAATTTCACATATATTTTTATTTTTAGGTTATTTGATTTTATTGTAATGTGCAGAATTATAAATGTTCATGTAAGTTAAAAATGAATAATATTAAAGTGATTGTTAAAATTAACGAAATGTTCAAGGTTTTAATCTCAAAATATGAATATTAGTTATATAATCATTTTAAGGGGATAATTCACCCCTTCCTCTAATGTTGTTGTTTACAAGTTTATAGTTCCAATGTGTTGAAGCTACGATAAAAAGAACTTGTAATTATATATTACAAGTTCTTTTTGTTTTGATTTTTTTGAAAGATACCTAAACTAGTTATGTTTTTCATATTTTATCAAGAGAACGGTAGAATTCTATACGGAAGTATATGTACATTATCGTAAAATAAATAGTAATTTGTATATAAACTAAGTGATTCTTAATCGTATTCTAATAACAGAAGGAAAGACCAACTAAAAATATAGTTGGTCTTTCCTTTAAGTTGGTGTAAAAACAAATAAATAAAAGATAGGTGAGAATTAATGCTGCTAAGCAGTATTGATTCTGAATTAACTATAACACACTTCCTAAAAAGTAGTTGTGTCAGTTGATTGAACATTCATTCTTCTTTTTTATCAAATAAATATCTAAAATACATCAATTAATTGACAAGGGATGTATTTTAATCGATAAATAAATCAATACTATAGATTTTGGAAGTAAATATTTTTTTTATTCTTGTACAATATGTTTGCATTTAGAATTAGTTATAATACCACTTTTTAATAACCAATTTACTCATTAAGAACAAGGTATTAATGTGTATGGACAATAATTAACAAAATAAAAATCTAAATTTTCATTTTGTTAATCAATTCGACTCCTCGTAGATTGATTTTACGAGGAACAAACTATTTTAAAATTAAACGTATGAAAATGAAAGAAGTAATCAAATGAAGCAATAAGGCTTCTAACCGTAAGGACTGCGGGGGCAGCCTAATCAACTAGAGTTCGATTGAACTCTTTACTTAGGAATTCCTCACTTCTAAACGAAGTAAAAGTGGGGGTAGTTCAAGAGAATATGTAAAGAAGAGGTAAGAAGGTTCATGGCGAAACAAGTTAACGGGATTGTTAAGAAATCTGTGTAAGTTTTTGAAACGAATATTTAGAATAGCAAATATTAAGGCAAGATTGCTTCTGTCTTTTTTTATCTTCTTTTGAATTTCGATTTGTGTGATAATTAAATCGAAAGGTCGTGTAAGAATGAAGATAGCGGTGATACAAGCAAGTACCCAAATTAGCAAAAATGAACTGATTTTTGAAGAGACAAAAAGGGCTGTGGCGAGGCATGGATATGAAGTGCTCAATTTTGGTGTTACATTTAAAGAATCCGAGTTAAGCTATATCCAAGTGTCCTTAGCTGTTGGTCTACTTCTAAATTCAGGTGCAGTTGATTTTGTGATCACTGGATGTAGTAGCGGTGTTGGTATGTCGATTGCCTGTAATACACTTCCGAATGTCATTAGCGGTTATCTGCCAACTCCAACAGATGCGTTCCTATTCGGTAGGATAAATAATGGAAACTGTGCATCACTGCCACTTGGATTGAATTTCGGTTGGGCGGGCGAATTAAATCTTCGCTTCACGCTTGAGAAACTATTTGAAGAACCGTTCAATACTGGGTATCCTGAAGAATCCGCCGAACGAAAGAAACGTGATGCAGAACTTTTTAAAGTAATCAAGAGTTTTTCACATCATAGTATTGTTGAGATTCTAAGTCAGCTAGATGGAGCGGTTATTAATCCTGTTCTTCAAAAGCAAGAGTTAGTGGAATTCCTCTTGCGAAATGGCAATAACACAGATATATCAAATTATCTTATCGAACAAATGAAGCATTTAAATTACGGTAGGTAAATACTATTTTTTTTAATACGTTTGGCGAATTTATAGTTAACCATAAGTTGATTCAACACCATTAACCAATTACACCGCCATTCCATTTGTTTTGGAGATCTTTTACATGTAAATACAGAACCTTGAGTAAGGCGTTTTCGTTCAGGAAAGCGCCTTTTTCGTTACCTTATGGAGACTTGATATTGCACTTTAAAGTTAGCTTTATTTTTATTTCAACGGTGATATTCAGACCTGTTCAGAGCTTATTTACTATACCTGTGATAAGAAATATGCATATAGATAATATCATCATACCTATTTTAATTAGTAGTGCATATATAGTTTGCTGTTTAGCAATTAAAGTTTTTACGTAAATATGTTGTGTCTAATAATATCAAAATTTATTTATATATCCACTGAATGAGCTTTTTATATATTTATTTGGATATAAATCATTAATCATTGCATATGGGCTCCCATTCCAGTATCTTACTACAGGTGTCCATAATCTATGATTTTTAAGCCATTGCATTGTGTATTGCTGTAATAATTGATTATCTGTCAGCTTCTCTTTTTCCTCAATTGTCCACTGTAAGGCATCTAGCGCTTTTTCTCTCGTCCAAAAACCATTTGGTGTCATTTTAAATTCCCATTCTTTAAATTGACCTGGATATAAATCATTAATCATTGCATATGGACTATCATTCCAATATAGTTGACAGGCTCCGCTCAATCCTGATTGAACTAACCATTTATTATCGTATATATTCTTCAATTGATCCACATTTAATTTTTCTTTTTTTTCAATTGTCCATTTTAGTGCTTGTAATGTTTTATCTTTCGTCCAAAACTTATTAGGGGCCTTATTAAATTCCCATTCTTTAAATCGATTTGGATATAAATCATTAATCATCGCATACGGGCTTCCATTCCAAATCACCCTTAGAGGTGCACTTAGTCGATGTTCTATTAACCATTTTTGCCCATAAATTTGTAAGAGTTTTTGTGGTGGTAATTTCTCCTCTTCTTCAATTAACCATTTTAATAATTGCAGAGCCTTTTCTTTCGTCCAAAAATTTAATGGTGTCATTCTAAATTCCCATTCTTTAAATTGATTCGGATATAAATCATTAATCATCGCATATGGACTATTATTATATTTGTGCTTCAATACACCACGTAATCGATACTTTGCAATCAATTTGTTATTCCAATTCTGTTTTATCTCTTCTTCATTCCAATTCAAAATTTTTGTTACTAAATACTTTGTTACTCTTCTGGCCAATTGATTATTTCTATCTAATTTCCAAGTGTTTGGTGGGAATCTATTTCTTTTTCCATCTAATATCTCCTGATAGATGTCCTCTATAGTATTAGTGTTCGTCTGCATCTTAAGACCTTCTTTTAATTTTATATATAGTTAAATAGATTTTAATGGTAGGACTTTCGTCCGAACTATTAAAAATGTAAACTCTATCTTAACTTAGAAAATATGATGCTTAATCAAATCATAGTAATGTAAAATAAGAATTACCTATAGAAAATATATAGCCTAGGGCAAATGAAAGAATAGATTTGTAAAATATAATTTTCAATTCATAAAAGACATCAATCTGAAAAGAAAGATTGATGTCTTTTATTTAATAGTATTACGGTTTATTTAATTACTTTCCATAAAGCTAATGAGAAAATCCAATTTGGATCACCGTATCCTTGATAACTTTGAACTGCTTCATAAATTTTACCTTGATGTTCTACTCTATCTCCTTTTTTATATGCAGCATACGAATCCCATGCCTTATACTCAGAAGAGGGGGTATCTTTTGTTGTGATTTTGATTTCATTACTCGCAACTGAAACTTTTCCTTGAGTATCTATAGCTTTTACCATATATCTATATTCTGTACTAGCCAGTAAATTTTCATCTGTATAGTAAGTTGAAGGACTTGTAGCTATTTTCGTACCGTTACGATAAATCTCATATTCTTTTATACCAACATTACTTATGGATTCTTCCCATATTAAATGAACACTGTTTGTAGTAGTTTCTGATGCTTGTAATCCTGTTGGAGCTGTTGGAGCTATTTGTTCTGGATTCTCTTCTTTTGTTGTAACTGAAACTTCATTGCTACTTTTTGACTTATTTCCCGCTGCATCTGTAGCCTTAATTGTATAATTATATTTTGTATTGGCTTGTAATCCCGCATCTTCATAACGTGTTGTTTTTGTTGTTCCTACTTTTTTTCCATCACGATAAACTTCATATTCTTTCACACCAATATTATCTGTGGAAGCCTCCCACTGTAGCTCAACAGTTGTTGTTGTTTTACTAACAGAACGTAGGTTAGAAGGAGCTGTTGGAGCGATTACGTCAATTTCAGTACTACTATTAAAAGCAGAAAATAGTTTAGAAAAGGCACCATCTTCTACATCGGGTAATCCAGAAGCATCTCCAGTTGCCTGACCAATTTGCCAACTTTCAGTAGCTTTTTTATCACGATACACTGACCACATACTAATTTCCCCAATACCTTTTTCTTTGGCAAATTGGAACAATTCTTTTGCATTGTTTAATGTGAAAGTTTCATTTTGAGTATCGTTTTTTCCTATCATAGGTGTAACAGCAATCATTTTCCAAATGTCAGAATCTTTAATAGAACCCTTATATAAATTAGTTAATTGTCCATGCAAGCTATTAATAGCATCTATCGCAGCTTGTCCCATTTGTTGGTTTTGTTGCCCGTAATCCATAGTCATAATATTAACTGAATTTAAATCTACATCATGTTTTATAGCGCTTTGAATCACATTTAGTCCATCATTAGTTAGGCCATAAGGCATTACTGGTAAGGTATAACCAATTTTTACATCTTTACCTTCAGCTTTTAATTCCTTTTGTAATAACGCAATTGCTTTTGATCTTCTTTCGATAGATTCTGGGTGAGCGACTAAGCCTCCTTCAATATCAAAATCCATGTGTGTTAAATGTAATGTGTTAATTACACTTTTATAAGCATCTTTTAATTTATTTACATCTGTAATAGCTGCGGCAAGATCTGCACCTAATCCAGGGATATTACCAGCATTTGCTCCACCAAAAGATACTTTAACATCTCCACCTATTTTTCTAATTTGTTTAATTTGATCATCTAAGTTACCATCTCCAATAGGGGTATGACTTCCTCCCCATACTGGATTTCCATTTTTATCAGCCACTATAAAGGAAAGCGTGAAGAAACTAGTATTTGTTTCTTGGGCATATTTTAATAGATTTTGAGGATTCATGCCGTTATCTACATATGGTGCAAAAACATGAGTTGGCCAAGTGATTCCTTCACCAAATAAATCATTAGGATCGCTATTGTCAGGTATATATTCTGAACCAGTATATAATTCCCAACCGCTAAATTGTTGGGTAGGTAGTGTACCTGCATTTACCCAATATACAGAATGATAAATCTTACCTTCATATGTAACGTAAGATTCACCTGGATAATCTTTATTTTTATTCCAAAATGGCGCTACTTGTTGTTGAGATTTCGCTATATTTTCTTGAGCGTAGGCAAACGTATGGCTAATGGCTTGGGATGTAGGAATGATCATAGTTAATGCAACAGCTGTTTTTGCTAGAGTACAAAATGGATGTTTCTTTCTAATCATAATAATATCTCCTCACTTATAATTTATAATTTAAAAAAGAAATTATATTTGGCATTATTAAAATTCTTTTAATATATATTTTGAAGAATTATTGCCGTAACTCCCGATACTGATACTTTTATACGTGATGATTACCCTCATTTAGTAGGATAACAACTTACAAAAAATGAAACAAATTAGAGGGAAATATAATTATATTGATTCCAAAATAGTATATTTCTTCTCATAAACTACAGGAAATCAAATAAAAATGTTATAAACATATACCATTTTTGTAAGGTGGGGATGAATAGTGAGCTAGAAGTAATATAAATGTACACAAAAGTGTCGATTCTAATAATCTAGTTTGGTTAAAAAATTTTTATCTTAATTAGAAGACTAACTACTATTTTGACTGAATCTAAACAATATGTTGTATTTTTTAGTAATAATATAAGATTATTCTTTTTAGATTTTCTAAAATTGTCTTAATTTAGTTAAATAGGTAAACTGGAAACACCATAAATTAAGTCCTTTACTTCTCCTGCATTTTTTATCATTTTAGCCAAGAAGACTCCTTCCTCAAAGAGCGTGAAGGGTCACAGTCCAGTGAGTAGGTGGGAGATGAACTGGCTTCGAACAAGGGATGACAGGAAGCCATCTTAATTGTTCAACTTACAGAAAGTTTTACTCCACTACCTATCGAATGTACGTTTGGTATATGATAGTCATATACCGAAATGGAGGTGAATCAAATGATAATTAATAAAGCTTATAAGTTTCGTATCTATCCAAATCAAGCACAAGCAATTCTAATTAACAAAACGATAGGTTGTTCTCGCTTTGTATTCAATCATTTCCTATCCCTATGGGATCACGCATACAAAGAGACTGGAAAAGGTTTAACATATGGTACATGCTCTGCCAAACTTCCTGCCATGAAGAAAGAGTTCGTTTGGCTCAAAGAAGTGGATAGTATTGCGATTCAGTCGTCTGTTCGCAACCTTGCGGATGCATATACACGATTTTTCAAAAAACAAAATAGTGCCCCGCGTTTCAAATCCAAGAAGAATAACGTACAATCTTATACCACAAAACAAACAAATGAAAATATTGCCGTTGTAGGGAACAAAATAAAGTTGCCCAAACTAGGCCTTGTTCGATTTCCCAAAAGTCGTGAAGTAGAGGGACGTATTGTAAATGCGACTGTTAGACGAAACCCTTCTGGTAGATATTTTGTGTCACTATTAGTTGAAACAGAAGTACAAGAACTTCCGAAAACACATTCTTACATTGGGATAGATGTAGGACTAAAAGATTTCGCCATTTTGTCAGATGGAACACCCTATGAAAATCCGAAGTTTTTCCGATCATTAGAAGATAAGTTGGCGAAAGCACAGCGTGTTCTTTCTAGAAGAATGAAAGGATCTTCTCGCTGGAATAAACAACGAGTAAAAGTAGCTAGAATTCATGAATACATATCAAATGCTAGAAAAGATTACTTAGACAAAATCTCAACTGAAATCATCAAAAGCCACGATGTTATCGGTATAGAGGATTTGCAAGTATCGAATATGTTAAAGAATCATAAGTTAGCAAAAGCAATTAGTGAAGTATCTTGGTCACAGTTTCGAACCATGTTGGAATATAAAGCAAAATGGTATGGCAAACAAGTCATTGTCGTATCGAAAACATTTGCTTCCAGCCAATTATGTTCTTGTNAGCGATAAGGCTTCTAACCGCAAGGACTGCGGGGTTAGCCTAATCAATTAGAGTTCGATAGAACTCTTTACTTAGGAATCCCTCACTTCTAAACGAAGTGAAAGTGGGGGTAGTTCAATATCAAAAGTATAGGACTAGAAAAAACCTCATAAAGAGGTTTTTTTTATTTCTATATTTATCTTTGGTGTGAAAATTCAGTTACAAAATTAATTTTGACATAATGCTATGATTCATTTAAATATTTCGTGCTCTTATATGTTGGATGAAGTCTTCAGATTATTTCATGATATATACAATTTTAATACTTATTTAGTTTTTAATATATAGTATTGTAATTTTGCTAAATTCTTAAAAGGACACATACAAAATTAAATAATGTGTAATATACACTTAATTAATTTTTGGGATTGTAATTTTGAACTAATTTTTTTAATTTATACTCAGTAGCATAAGCATCAGCAGCAATAATTGCATCAAAAACCATTTCTGGTGAAATTTCAAATGGCATATTATGTATAGTTTCACCATCTTGACAGGCAGCTTCAGCCACTTTCATCAATTCTTCTTTACTTGCATCACCTAAGTTCAGATCTTTAAGTGTAGTTGGTAAGCCAAGCTTGATACAGAAATCAATGTAGTTATATAGTTCTTCAGTTGTCCAAGATTCCAATGCCATTTGTACTAATGTGCCAAATGCAACCTTTTCTCCATGCATCAAATCATGAGTCTTATCATGTAAAACAGTAAAGCCATTATGGATGGCATGAGCTGCAGCTAACCCCACACTTTCAAATCCAAGGCCACTAAGTAAGGTGTTTGCCTCTATTACGGCTTCAACTGCTGGAGTAACAGTTTTTTGTTTAACTGCTAAAAGAGCAGCTTCTCCATATTGAAATAAGGTATCCCAACAGAGTTCTGCAATCTTAGCAGCTGCTAGGGTAGAGAGTCCTCCAGCCATAGCGGGTTTTCGTGATTCTAAATTTGCTCTAGCTTCAATCCATGTAGCCATTCCGTCTCCAATCCCAGCAGCTAAAAATCTGGATGGAGCTTGTGCAATGACTTGGGAATCTACTAAAATAATATCCGGATTTTTTAAATAGAATTTGTATTTCTCAAATACTCCATCATCAGAGTAAATAACAGAAAGAGAACTGGTTGGAGCATCTGTTGAGGCAATAGTGGGAACGCTTACAACTTTGGCCGAAAGAATTTCTCCTACCGCTTTTGCTGTGTCTACTGATTTACCACCACCAATACCAATGATTACATCAGCACCAAATTCTTTTCCTATTTTCTCAATTCTTGCAATTTCATTTTCAGAACTTTCACCATTAAAACCGACCTTTTCAAAGCTTAGATTTTGTTTATGAAAGCTTTCCATAACTTTTTCACCAACAAGATGCCAAACACATTCATCTACAATAACTAATAAATTGGTTCCTAGAGGTTTTACATACTCTCCAATTTTTTTAATTACATTTCTTCCCTGAATATATTTTTGCGGGCTAATTAGGATACGTTCCATGATAATCACTCCTTGATTTTTTTGTAAGTAAGCTGAAAATCTAGCCTTGAATCTAATGTTATCAAAATTCTGAGTACAGAATTATGAATATTTTATGTATATTTTTCGTCTGTTATATGACGGATTAAAAAGTAGTGTTATGATTATCAAAAATCAAATACTATTTTTTAAGAAAGATGAAATGGGAAAAATAGTATTAAAAACCTATATTATCAGGTTTTGTATAAATAATCTTATTATATAATAGTTAGAGTTTTAATAATGAAAATAAAAATACATAAAATTCACTGGTTGAATTTTATGTATTTTTATGCATGTATTATTATGAAATAGGTTCTTGTGATACAAAAGATTGAAATTAATATTCATATTACAAATGGTCCACATGCTCGAGCTGTAGCTACACTTATAGCAAAATTGAGCGGAATACTTTTAACGATGAATCTATTTATGAAACACAATCAGTATTAGACCAATTGACTCTTGAAAAGATAAGAATAAAGTATTTAGAAAGTGAATTGTCGAAATATAAAAAACTAAACAACTCTTTTCCAGACATCATTAGTTATAGTGACACTTTAATAAAGACGCTCTTTGTTGCGAATAAAGTGGCAGAATTAGATTCTACGATTCTTATTACTGGAGAGAGTGAAACAGGGAAAGAACTTATAGGTAAAGGTATCCATAAAGCTGTTTTCAGAAAGGATAAGTCGTCTATTCTAGTAAATTGTGCGGCTATCCCCCCCTAATTTAATTGAAAGTGAGCTATTTGAGCATGAAAAAGGAGTATTCACTGGAGCACTTCACATGAGGAAAGGGAAATTTGAGCAAGCAAACATTGGAACAATCTTTTTAGATGAAATTGGATGCTTAGAGCTAAATGTCCAAGTGAAATCATTATAGTTTTTTATAATAAAAGGGAATTGTAGGAGGGAATAAAACTAGAAAATTAAATGTTAGGGTACTAGCGGCGACTAATGGAAAGGAATAGATGCCATGAAAAAATTTATTAATAATCCAGAAAAAGTAGTTAAGGATATGATTGACGGAATGATGTTTGCACATTCTGATAAACTACAAAATATGGCTGAAACAAATATAATTATTCGAGCTAATAGTCCATTTCAAGGAAAAGTGGCAATTGTCAGCGGAGGCGGGAGTGGTCATGAACCAGCGCATATAGGATTTGTTGGTAAAGGGATGCTTGATGCTGCTGTAATGGGCGAAATTTTTACTTCTCCTACACCAGACCAGATTTTGAAAGCGATTCAAAAGGTTCATACTGGAAGTGGGGTTTTGTTAATTGTAAAAAACTACTCAGGAGACATAATGAATTTTGAAATGGCTGCTGAAATGGCTGAAGCACAGGTAATCCCGATTGCTACAGTCATTGTTAATGATGATATTGCTATTAATAATAGTTCACACACTATGAGAAGAAGAGGAATTTCTGGAACAATATTTGTACATAAAATAGCTGGAGCAATGGCTGAGAAAGGTGCATCGCTTAAAGAAGTTGAAGATGTTGCAAATAAAGTAATTGCTAATATACGTAGTATGGGAATGGCATTAACAACGTGTACTATACCTGGATCTGGTACAGTCGGTTATAAAATTGGTGAAAATGAAGTAGAGGTTGGTATAGGTATTCACGGTGAACCTGGAACTCATCGTATTAGTATGATAGCAGCTAATGAAATGGCTGAACTCCTTTTAGAGCATATTTTAAGTGATATGCAGTTGAAAATTGGTGACAAAGTTGCAGTAATGGTAAACGGCTTAGGTGGAACGCCGTTAATGGAATTATATATTTTAAATAAAACGATTAACACAATATTAAACAAAATTGGTATCGATATCTGTAAAACATATGTTGGAGAATACATAACAGCGATTGATATGGCCGGTTTTTCTATTACTTTATTAAAACTAGATGAACAATTAACTGCTTTGCTTAATGATCCAGCAAATACGACTAACTGGCGTGTACAATAGGAGGGCCAACATGTATATTACACCAAGACATATTATCAATTGGATGCAACTCACTGCAAAACAACTTGAGTATCAAAAAAAAAATCTAACGCAACTTGATCAATTCATAGGTGATGGAGATCATGGTATTAATATGAATAGAGGATTTAAAGAGGTTGAAAAAAAGATATCATATACAGCTTATGATGATATTGGAAATGTATTTCATGATATTGGAATGATACTTATTTCAAAGGTTGGAGGTGCATCAGGGCCTTTATATGGAACAGCCTTTTTGAGGGCTGGCAGTGTTTTGAAAGGGAAAAATAAAATTACAATCAATGAATTGGGGCTTGCTTTTCAAGAATCTGTAGATGGCATCTGTCTAAGGGGAAAAACTCAGATAGGAGATAAAACAATGCTTGATGTTTGGGATCCTGTTTTGAAGTATATCCAAAGAAATGGAGAAAAAATAAAACCTATTGGTCTTATCATTTTTGCAAGAGAACAAATGGAAAAAACTAAGCCATTATTAGCTAAAAAAGGACGTGCTTCTTTTCTAGGAGAAAGGTCTATTGGTCATTTAGATCCAGGAGCAGTCTCATCTTTTATTATCTTTGAAACTCTATGTTTATCTCTTATAGGTGAAAAAGAAATTGTTAATGAACTTAGGGAGCAATTATGATGAGTAATGCAGGAATAGCTTTAGTTTCTAATGGTTATCTACTAGTTAAGAGATTTAAAAGCTTTACTCGTCCAATTAAGTTCCAGTGTTTTAATAGTTTCTGCAGGAGGAGTAGATAACGATGAAGGAGGTTGAAGCGTTAGATAAATTCAAGAGGCTATTTATAACGAATGAGTTGTAATTGTATTCCTAAATTTGGGAGGCGCTCTAATTAAGAGTGATTAAATCAAAATAGCAGATTCACCATGAATAGAGGGTCCTACGTAGCAGTTGTTGAATTAGGGATTGGCAAAATATTAGAAGAAATATATAAGATTTAAGGCTGTACTTGAAGCGAAAACTATTATAAAAATATAAAAGGAGCTAATCTTATGAGAATCGAAAGAAAATTAATTGTAACTCGTAAGGATGGAATTCATGCAAAATCAGCAAGTGAAATCGTAGATGGCTTAAGGGATTATGATTGTTCGGTTCAGTTTATATCTAAAGATAAAAAAGTTAATGCAAAAAGTACTCTTCAATTAATCGATTTAGCAGTAAAAAGAGGAGCAGAAATACATGTAATTCTTGATGGGGAAGATGCTGATGATGCTCTTGTGTTTATACAATGGTTTTTGAAATAACAAAGGGGGTCATAAATATGTCTCCATTTATGGGGGAATTAATTGGAACCTTGGTTCTTATTTTATTAGGGAACGGCGTTGTAGCAGGTACTTTGCTGAAAAAATCCAAAGCACAAAATTCCGGATGGGTTGCAATTACTCTTGGCTGGGGATTAGCAGTTACATTCGCTATATATATAGTAGATAACATAAGTGGTGCACATTTGAATCCTGCAGTTACAATTGCTTTTGCTTGTATAGGTGTATTTCCTTGGAGTGAAGTTCCTTCCTATATTGGTGCACAGTTGATTGGGGCTTTTTTAGGTTCAATATTTGTCTGGCTCCAGTATTTTCCGCATTGGAAAGAAACTAAAAATCAAGAAATTATATTGTCGGTGTTTTCTACAAGCCCTGCAATAAAAAGTTGGCCGTCTAATTTGTTAAGTGAAATTATTGGCACTGCGGTATTTGTATTTTCAATTTTAGCTATGGGTCATAATAAAGTTACAGATGGACTACTTCCAATAATAATAGGCGCGTTAATAGTATCTATAGGTTTATCTCTTGGTGGCACAACTGGATTTGCTTTAAATCCAGCTCGAGATTTTGCCCCAAGACTAGCACATCAAGTCTTACCAATATGTAATAAAGGCTCTTCGGATTGGGGATACGCGTGGGTTCCCTTAATTGGTAGTACCATAGGAGGAATCATAGGAGCTATAGGTTTTCAATTGATTTATTAAGTACTTAATATATTAAAATTTAATTAGAAAGTAATTAGTTAACCACATTTACTATCGATTATGTAATGCGAAGGGGTATTTAAGTAAAAAATGTATGCTAAAAAAATCACTATACATTTCTTATAATGAGGAATTGTTTTATTCATAAAATGTTCAATTTATATCCATTGTGAAAAAATTCACAATGGATATAATGAATATATAACTGTTGTAGAGGATGATAGTGGTTTATTCTTTTGAGAACTGATAAACGAGCTGCTTTTATCTTGTTATATTCATGGTTTTTTACAAATAGTATTATAATTTGATTCATACTCTCTTGAAAGTTGAGCAAATATCCAATCTAAACAAGATCAAAAATACCAATGCCAAATATTCTTTTGCGACGAATCAACTCTTTTATCAAATTTCTGTCTCCAACTATAAACTGTTTTCTAGATAGCTATCTTTAGCAAACTTCTGACTCGTAAGAAGGGGTTATGGTTTTTTTGTTTGCTATTTTGTATGCAGGCGATATAAATCATCTTATTAGATAGAATGGCAATGTTTTTAGTAAGTGGAATCGATTTCATTATACGAATAACAGTGCTTTTCTTTAGTTGGGAAAAGGATAAATATGTATAGTCTGTCATTCAATTGAACTTTTGGTGAGTAACATATGCGTAATTAAAAACTTACATGGTATTTTTATCATTCGAAAGAACTTTAAATTGATTTCTGTCATGTTCGTTTGCACTGATAATCATGTTTTTCGAGATAAACGCTTTCCTTATCAATGAGGCAATTCGCAAGTGGAGTTTTACTCCTATTTTGGTTTAAAGCAACTCAGTCTATTTATAGTTGGTTAGGTTTAGAGTAAGTGTATTTGAAACAATGATTTTCAACGGTATGTTCTTTCTATATTTTGAAAGCGTTTTCTTATAGTGGTTTATTTTATAAGATTATGAACCTTTTACCTAAGAAATTATGTGTTTTAATTAATGATTTGAAAAATGATGAATTGAAGATTCACAAACTCATTTTTAGTAGTAAACAAAATTTTTATAAAAGAAGTGAGATTTAAATAGCCTAGGAGGTGGTTTTCTCAAGGATAGAAAAAGTTGGTTTTTAATAGTTAAAGATTGATGAAATGAAGAAGAAAAGTTGTGTTGGTTGCGTCAATTCAGAAAAAATTAGGATGAAATATTTAGGAGGTAGAGAGATGGTAGGGATTATCCTAGCAAGCCATGGCCAATTTGCTGAAGGCATTTTACAATCTGGCGCAATGATTTTTGGAGAGCAAGAAAACGTTAAGGCTGTTACCTTAATGCCAAGTGAAGGGCCAGACGATTTGAGAGCAAAAATGGAAGCAGCAGTTGCATCTTTTGATAATCAAGATGAGGTATTATTTTTAGTCGATCTATGGGGCGGTACTCCATTCAATCAAGCCAATGGCTTGTATGAAGAACACAAAGACAATTGGGCAATCGTTGCTGGTTTGAACTTACCAATGGTGATTGAAGCTTATGCATCCCGTTTATCAATTGCGTCTGCCCAAGAAATCGCAACACATATCGTTAAAACAGCGAAGGAAGGGATCAGAATTAAACCTGAAGAGCTGGAACCCAAAGAAAATACTGATACCGCAGTTGCTAAAGATGGAAAAGCAAAAGGCAGACTAGCTCCCGGTACAGTAGTTGGTGATGGGAAGATCAAGTTCGTTTTAGTCCGGGTGGATTCTCGTTTATTGCATGGTCAGGTAGCGACTGCATGGACAAAGTCTACACAACCAAATCGTATTATCGTAGTTTCAGATGCAGTGTCTAAAGACGATCTTCGTAAAAAATTAATCGAACAGGCGGCACCACCAGGGGTTAAGGCCAATGTTATTCCAATCAGCAAAATGATTGAAGTTGAAAAAGATCCCCGTTTTGGTAATACTAATGCACTGGTATTATTTGAAAACCCACTAGATGTCCTGAGAGTTATAGAGGGTGGTGTGGATATTAAAGAAGTTAACGTTGGTTCTATGGCTCATTCAACTGGAAAGGTTGTTGTTAATAAGGTTCTTTCTATGGGAAGAGAAGATGTTGAGGCTTTCGAGAAAATGAAAGCAAAAGGCATTCATTTTGATGTACGTAAAGTACCTAATGATTCTCGTGCAAACATGGATGATATTCTAAAAAAAGCGAAGGTTGAATTATCGTAGTTACATAGCAAATTTAAATGAAATGAGGGATCATAATGTCTACTATAGAAATAATTTTAGTGATACTAATTGCATTTCTAGCCGGTATGGAAGGAATATTAGATGAATTTCAATTCCATCAACCACTAGTGGCATGTACACTAATCGGTTTAGTAACAGGTAACCTGGAGGCTGGTATTGTTCTTGGCGGTACACTTCAAATGATTGCACTTGGATGGGCAAATATTGGAGCAGCCGTAGCGCCAGATGCTGCATTGGCATCAGTTGCATCAGCAATCATTTTAGTATTAGGCGGACAAGGTGTTAGCGGTGTTGCATCAGCAATTGCAGTAGCGGTACCACTTGCAGTAGCAGGGCTTTTCTTAACAATGATTGTTCGTACACTTGCTGTTCCTATTGTACACATGATGGATACGGCAGCTGAAGAAGGAAATATAAAAAAAATTGAAGTGTTACACATCGCTGCGGTGTGTTTACAAGGTATCCGAATTGCGATTCCTGCCGGAGCACTTTTATTTATCCCTGCACAAAGCGTTCAAGGATTCTTGGAATCAATGCCTGCTTGGTTAACTGATGGAATGGCTATTGGTGGGGGAATGGTTGTTGCTGTTGGTTATGCATTAGTTATTAATATGATGGCAACAAAAGAGGTATGGCCATTCTTCATTATTGGTTTCGTAATAGCTGCGATTTCTCAATTAACACTTATTGCTCTTGGTGCATTGGGTGTGGCTTTAGCTCTTATTTATTTGAGTCTTTCTAAAATGGGTGGTTCTTCAAATGGTGGTGGAGGTAACTCTGGTGACCCGCTTGACGATATCTTAAACGATTATTAATTCAGGAGGAGAAGAGAAATGGCAGAAAAAATTCAATTAACAAAAAGAGATCGTTTAGCCGTTGCATGGCGATCTACATTTATTCAGGGTTCTTGGAACTATGAACGTATGCAAAATGGTGGTTGGGCCTTCTCGATGATTCCAGCGATTAAAAAGTTATATAAATCAAAAGAAGATCGAAAAGCAGCATTAAAACGTCACTTGGAATTCTTCAATACACATCCTTATATTGCTTCACCAATTCTAGGAGTTACATTAGCACTTGAAGAAGAACGCGCTAATGGTGCAGAAGTTGATGATGTGGCAATTCAGGGGGTTAAAGTTGGGATGATGGGTCCTTTAGCCGGTGTTGGTGATCCGGTATTCTGGTTTACTTTACGTCCGATGTTAGGTGCTTTAGGAGCCTCATTAGCAATGGGGGGGAATATCCTTGGGCCAATCCTTTTCTTCTTAGCTTGGAATCTGGTTCGTTGGGGATTTATGTGGTATACACAGGAATTTGGTTATAAAGCCGGTTCTAAAATCACTGATGATCTTTCAGGTGGATTATTACAAGATATTACAAAAGGTGCATCAATCCTTGGTATGTTTGTACTGGCAGCCTTGGTGGAACGGTGGGTATCAATTAAATTCAAGCCAGTTGTATCTGAAGTTCAGTTAGATAAAGGTGCGTATGTTGAGTGGGACAAACTTCCTGGAAATGGTGAAGGGATTCGTCAATCTTTTGAACAAGTAAACTCAGGAATGGCACTGTCACCTACGAAAGTGACTACCTTGCAAGATAACTTAGATCAATTAATTCCTGGTTTAGCTGCATTGCTTCTAACATTCTTCTGCATGTGGTTGCTGAAGAAAAAAGTCAGCCCAATTGTTATTATTCTTTCATTATTCGTAGTTGGGGTAGTTGGTCACGTAATCGGACTTTTATAATTTAAGTTGCTCACGTTTTCAATTCTTAAGATTTATTATTTAGGAATTGTTGAGATTAAAGTGTAGATTAGTAGCCTGTGAATCGATAATAGTTCGTATATAAAAAGTGGCTGGGGATTATCGTTTCAGCCACTTTTTGTATTGACTTAATTGTTTGAAGTTACGAATTATAAATAGGATAAATGAAATGGAGTGGATATGATGGTTCAATCAATTAATACAAAGGTAGATTTAGTAATAGATGCTACCGCTTTTACAGGACTTACGGACTATGGGAAAATTATGATTGGTGATAAAGGGTTTGAATTTTATAATTCTCGTGATACGCGTAAATTTATTCAAATTCCGTGGGAGGAAGTAGATTACGTTATAGCCTCTGTAATGTTTAAGGGGAGATGGATTCCACGTTATGCTATTGAAACCAAGAGAAATGGAATCTTTACCTTTTCTTCTAAGGAACCTAAGAAAGTTCTTCGGGCTATACGAGAATATGTAGATCCAGGTCATATGGCACAATCTCTAAGTTTCTATGATGTTATTAAACGTGGTCTTAAATCGCTAGGTAAAAAGAAATAAAATGAAAAGAAGGGGTGTATTTTTTATATAGGAGCTAACATGGTTTTTGTGTAAAAATAGATTAACTGATTATGCTCATTTTTAGAGTCATACTATCAGTATGTTCAAGATTAAGATATTAGTTGTAAGAGCCTTGGGATTTTTGCACCAGAACCGTTTTATACACTAAAGGTTATTTATGTTATTTAATTATATTTTTGCAATCGTGCTGTGTTATAATTCTGAAATACTGATATATCTAGTAGGACTTATAGATTTCGGTTTATCATATGAAATGAAAAATTAAGCCATTATCTTTGAGGTTCAGGCTATCATTATTCACACTATTATTCAGACTAAAAGAAGTACAAGGAGGAAGGTATATCTATTAAAATAGTAAGATATGCCAAATTCAAAATGAATATTAAATTTAATAAAAAAGTAGTAGCATTTACGGCAGGATTAACGGTATTATCTTCACCATTGGTATCGTTTGCAGAGGAACAACAATCAGTAAACAATAAGCAATCTACAAGCCTTCAAGTGCAAGATAACACAGACCAACTTCAAACAACAGATGAACAGGCTTTAAAAAGTATTGAAGCTAGTTTTGAAGAGGTAGACGGACGTGGTGGAGGTACTGTCGACAATAAAAAAGCAGATAGTCTTCAACGTTCAGAAGGTATTCATGAAGAAACAGGTACATTAACTGTTCCTAACAATTCAAACAGAACAAAACGTAGTCTGTCTCCCATATCACCTAACGCCTCTAGTACAATAAACGGTGTTCCATTCACGGAATGGATTGTTCCAGCAGGTAACGATAATATTCGTCCTCAAAACTACATGAGTCCAAAGTACATTACAATTCATGAGACTGATAATACAAGTGTAGGAGCAGGTGCTAGAAACCACGCTCAATACCTATATAACCAAGCAGTAGGTAACACAGACCGAGCGGCATCGTGGCATTTTACAGTAGACGATAAAGAGATTTATCAACATCTACCATTAAACGAGAACGGATGGCACGCAGGAGACGGTGATGGTCCAGGGAATAGAGAATCTATTGCAATTGAAATCGCAGTTAACAGTGACGGTAACTATAGTAAAGCAGTAGATAACGCTAAGAAACTTGTAGCTTATTTAATGAAAGAAACTGGTGTACCGTTAAATAACATTGTAAAACACCAAAAATGGAGCGGTAAAATCTGCCCTGCTAACATGATTAATAATGGGCAATGGGATGTATTCGTAAATAGCGTTGAGGGGTATTATAATAATCTTTATCAACCAAAAGATGACATTACTGGAGGTTGGTATGAAGAAGCTATACGAGAGTTAAATAGAAGGGGTATTATGATAGGGGAAGGAAACGGAGTTTTCGCACCCAATAGAGCGATAACAAGAGCCGAATTTGCTCAATTAATCTCTAACTCTCTAAAACTGCCAGCTGGAGATGCTTCATTTAAAGACCTAAGCGATGCAAATTCAACTTTACGAGATGGTATTAAACGTACTGCAAGTGCAGGTATCATTCAAGGTAGAGGAGATGGTTATTTTGACCCAAACACACCTATTACAAGAGAAGAATCAGCCATTATTGTAAACAAGGCTTTACAGTATAAAGGTATATGGGGACCGGTTGTAAACCTACCATTCTCAGACAAAGACCAAATTAGCTATAAAGAAGACGTACAAAGATTGTATGGCCTAGGTATTGTAAGAGGTAAGGGTGACAATCAATACGACCCTAAAGGAACAACAACTCGTGGTGAAACAGCAACATTCATTCTAAATATGCTACAAGTAATTGAAAATGGTAGTGTTGAAAAGGTAATTGGAACGGCTCAAATTAATGGTATTGGGGTAAATGTTCGAAGCGGATCAGGTACAAACTATTCTATTGTTAGAAAGACAAGTAAAGGTGAAAAAGTTACAGTATATGAAGAAAAGAATGGCTGGCTAAGAATTGGAACAGGTCAGTGGATTTATTATGACTCTAGTTATATCGACTATAATAGATTATAAAAGACTAAATAGTTAAAAGAACAGATCATATTTGGATATATAACTTACTCTCAGGTTGTGAAGAAGACTTTCTCCACAACCTGTTTTTGTGCCTATCCCCCGAAAAGAGGGGTTAAGACAAAATATTCCAAATTAGATTTGAATTGTACTTAAAAATATATATTTCAAATCTTCTACAACTGTATCGACATATGTCAAATATAAATAAGTTATATTTTTGAAATGAAAAATTCTGCATTTTTGGCTATGTCACAAAGTACACTTTTTGACATAAAGCTTAATCTTCTTATGAATTAAGCCTATTCCCCTTTTTCGGGGGATGGGCAAAGTTACCCGTATGCAAGATTTTATGCGAAAAATAGGGAGACATAGGGAAGCCAAAAGGCACTCCAGAATAGGAATGTATAAAAAGATGCATAGGGTCATAGAAAAAGAAAAAGGCGAATCCCTTGTGAGAGTAAGGGGACGTCTTTTTCTTTGCTATCGATAATGAGACGTTATATTAACTTCACGTGTATATGTTATACATCAAAACTTCTCATCCAGCGTTCCCCCCCACATGATACAATTAAGAAAAGGAGGAGAACTTCAAAATGATTTTAGAAGCAGTCATGTTGCAAGTAAAAGACGGTATGGAGACGGAGTATGAATCAGTATTTAAGCAAGCATCCTCAATCATCTCTTCCATGCCAGGATATATAAATCATGAATTACAACGCTGTATGGAGCAGAAAGGAAAATATTTGCTCCTTGTGCAATGGGAAACTTTAGAAGACCACACAATAGGATTTCGTCAATCTAAACAATATCAAGAGTGGAAAGCATTATTGCATCACTTTTATGATCCATTTCCAACAGTTGAACACTTTAAGTCTGTAGAGTTATCACGAAACTGAACTTGACCGTCTCTTAATACTTGAAAAGTAACTTCCAATAGCGAATTTTATGTAAATAAGCTGCCTATATGGACAGCTTATTTCTTTGCTTAGCGTTGTTTTTTCCGAAATGCTAGCGGAACCCTTTGCCCATCAACTTAAGAATTTTATCATGTCCTAAAACAAAAAAATGTACGTTGAGATGCTATTCTTCTCGTCTTGGAAGATTTTCTTTCCTTAGCTTGCTGGTGATAAGTTTATACTCCTAGTAGTAAAATTTCTTTTTACTTATAATGGGATATGTAACTTAATTAATTAACAAGGAGAATGGAACATGATACAAAGTATTAACCACATTTGTTTTTCAGTTATAAATCTAGAGAAGGCTATTGAGTTTTATCAAAATATACTTCAAGCGAAATTATTAGTAAAAGGTAGAAAGTTAGCTTATTTTGATTTAAATGGTTTATGGATTGCTCTAAATGTGGAAGAAAGTATACCAAGAAATGAAATTCAGTACTCTTACACACATATAGCTTTCACTGTAACAAATAATGAGTTTGATTCTTTAAAAGAAATATTAATTCAAAATCATGTTAATATCTTACCTGGACGAGAAAGAGATGACCGAGATAAACGGTCTATTTATTTTACAGATCCCGATGGGCACAAGTTTGAGTTTCATACTGGTACTTTACAAGATCGTTTACAATATTATAAAGAAGATAAAAAGCATATGACTTTTTACTGATAAAAAAGCTAGTAAAATACTAGCTTTTTGCATTTCTGATAATGAAGATTATGTAAATGTATAAAGGTAACAGAAATAATGATTAAACAGGTTTATAAGGCGCTGATACATCGCTATAAAATCAATAAAGCTATAAAGACGTTATCCTTTCTGGAGAATTATAGGAAAGGATGACGTTTTTTTATGAATTTTTCACTTAAGGATGAACTACAACCATTTGTGGAAGAATTTCAGGGATATGTTACACCAGTATTTTTTGAAGAACTGGCAAGATGTATGATTTTATTGTAGGAATGTTTTGATCCGATGATCCGAAAGATCAGGTTGTTCTCGCTCTTAAGTTGATGGACATGGGTCACCATACATGCCCATCAACTTAAGAATTTTCACTACCCCCAAGTACCAA
>OVBJ01000927.1:0-38055 GCA_900406535.1 Noccaea bulbosa | reverse complement strand
TTTAATTTGCAAAAAAAAATTAGTTTGCGGGTTTTTTTGCACAAAACCCATTATTTAACGTATATGTAGTACGTGTGTGTTATGTCAATTTACAGAAAACCGTGGAAAATATTTTAACTTTCACATTATAGATTATACAGTATTCATTGTAGAATTTTCAAACATTATTCTTTATTTTTTTCCCACCCAGTGATTGTAGTTCTAGAAATTATTGTTGGCATAGAGTAGCTTATAAGCATATCTATACTTCACCCAAGTTTTCTTCTCCCATCGTTTGTACTTTGTCGTTGTTAACACTTGTATTTTATTTTGTGGATCTTTCATAAGTCAATAATATTATGGAATTGTCACGATTTATGTCACGTGTCTATGTCTAGTTGGTTCATCAGATTTGAATTTACGAGTTTATCAAAGAAGGCCCATAAAGGCTTTCTGGGCCAGACTATGTGCTCTCTCTCCTTCTTTTCGCGGTTTCGAGTGCTAACTTACGCTGGAGGTAATATCGTGCACGCGAAGAAGAAGGGCGTATAATAAAAAAAAATAAACCGAAGGAAAAACAAAAGACAAGTTATATCGGGGATAGGCGCATTTTAGCCGTCCGCCATTTCCATCGCTCTCGCTCCTCGCTGCTCGTTTACTATTAAGCACGGTCTCTTTCTCTGCATCATTTGATCTGGTACGCATTCTTCGTGATCTTATCCAATCTCCATTCGTCGCTGATTCCTTAGTTTTTGCGGTTTTCGATCTCCTTCGTCTTAGATGCAACGGAGTTATATGGTTTGATCTCTGAGTTTTCCCATTTAGATTCGATGGCTGCTCCACCTGCTAGGGCTAGAGCCGATTACGATTATCTCGTCAAGCTTCTCCTGATCGGTGACAGCGGTACGCTCTCGTCTTTTCTTCACGGGATCCAAGCGATGAAATCGATAATTTGAATTCACCGATTTTTATTCATTTTCAATGAGCCTGTCAAAACCGATCTAGTCATTGGGAAATTTCGGAAATGTTGATTCCATGATTGATCCCTGAGTTTGATTTAAAGATCACTACGAGTTGCAAATTTTGTCTAACAATGTATTTTTAGATCTCTGTAACTTAGAGAGCTTCACACAATTTTTGTTGCAGGTGTGGGTAAAAGTTGTTTGCTTTTAAGGTTCTCTGATGGATCCTTCACTACTAGCTTCATCACCACCATTGGGTTTGTATTCCTTTTAATCAATGTCAAGAGAGTAGATACTGTGATGAATGCTTCTCTCTTCTCTAATGTCTCACTGAGTCTGTTATCTTCTCATTGGCTTTTGATGCAGTATTGATTTTAAGATAAGAACTATCGAGCTTGATGGTAAACGCATCAAACTCCAGATTTGGGATACGGCTGGTCAAGAACGTTTTCGAACCATCACCACTGGTGAGCGAGACCTTTTTTTCATATGATATGAGCTACTTTCTCTAATAGTGTGCCTAACATACACTACACTGAGCCACTGGAAATTGAATCTATTGAGGATTGTAAAAGTTACTATTTAGATGTTGTTATCTCTTGTGAACTTTTAATAAGCCTCTTTTGTTGCAATAGTAGTTTGCAGAATTTTTATGTTCTCACTTCCTCTATTGATTTACACTTTTGCAGCTTATTACCGAGGGGCAATGGGCATTTTGCTGGTGTATGATGTCACAGACGAGTCATCCTTCAACAGTAAATTTTCTTGTGTCTACACATAACATGCTTGGCCTTACATTTTCTGCTTTGTTCTGGACCTTTTCTCTTGACCTTATCGCAGATATCAGAAACTGGATTCGTAATATCGAACAGCATGCTTCGGATAATGTCAACAAAATCCTTGTAGGGAACAAAGCCGACATGGACGAGAGCAAGAGGGTACAGTACAAGCGACTTCATTCACACTGACTTACCAGACTTGCTGGTTTACGACTAATCAAATTGATTACACATTTTATTAGGCCGTCCCAAAAGCTAAGGGTCAAGCACTTGCTGATGAATATGGAATCAAGTTTTTCGAAACCGTAAGTCAAATCCTTAGTATTCTAAGAACAGCCTAAAACTTCCTTGGTTGTTTTCATTTGCTTACCGAAGCTAATAAGTCATTTCTCATTTTAGAGTGCCAAAACGAATCTAAACGTGGAAGAAGTTTTCTTCTCGATAGCAAAGGACATCAAGCAGAGACTCGCAGATACTGACTCGAGAGCAGAGGTTATTAATTACTTATTACATTCTCCTTGAGCGTTTCTTTGTGCAAAGTACTAAAAAAAGAACCTTTTTTTGTCCTATCGTTCATTGCAGCCTGCATCGATCAAGATTAGCCAAACGGACCAGTCGGCCGGAGCTGGACAGGCCACACAGAAGTCTGCATGCTGTGGAACTTAAAAAAAGTTCCCAAAGTTCCGAAATATGAAGTGAAAACACCGACTTGTCAGGGGGTGCTTTTGTAATTTTCATTTCTTTTGATGATTTGTTCTAAATTGGGTTCTCTAGCTTGTTCCTGAGGGTATTAGAACCTTGAAGAAACCGTTCATTCTGAGAAAAGATTCGATACCTATTAAGCTGATTATGTGGCTGAATTGTGAAAACATTTGCTCATAACTGTCCAAATCTCTTCTCATCTTTTGCTTTCTCTGTTACATCATCACTTGTTAAAAGCTCTTTCCTTTCATCTCACTTACTAGAAGGTTCTCTTTATACACAAAGCAAGCAACAAAACAAAAAAAAAAGTTTTTACATTAAGATCCAGCAAAATGTTGACAATCTTACAGTTACCACAATGTATAAATTGTAATATTATGCATTCAAAAAGAACGCTCTTCTTTGCCATAGATACGCTGAAGTTCCCGCGTCGCTGCTTGAAATGATTCTGAACAAAATCGAAAACGGTACATTTAGAAGAAAGTCGAAAGAAAATGCAAAATCCATAAAAGAAGAAGAAGAAGAAGATTGGACCTTTCCATATGCGAAATGCTTTCTGGTTGATCGGAGAACCAAAGACAGTCTGAATGACATCGAACAGCATAGTCTCTGGGGTGTTCCTAAGTTCCTGAACTATCTGATAAATGGTCTTCCCGTTTTCAAAGTAGATATGATTGTTTGGATGCTTTGTTTTACATCCGGCGTGTCTCTCAAATGCATAAGCGTTAAGCACCTTGAAATGATTAAAGTCGAAGCAAATTATAATCAGTGAGGAGTTTTACAAACAAACAAAAAAGTAACTTTTATGTTGACTCACCTTTGTAAAATCGCAAGCTTGACATCCGCAGAGATAACCCGATCCTTTGATGACTCCTCGAAGCTCCTGATTTTTAGATTAACAATTTCCAATACTTTAGGAAGAAAGTTACGCTGAAGATAAGCTTAGGTGAGTGATATAGATTTAGGTTTTTACCTCACGCGAGAGAGAAACATACTTCACAGGAACGCCATCGAGCATACCGGTTGATATTAAGCTTCTGACGTTTGAAGGAAAGCTTGTGGAAGCTTCCTTCTTTGACGTCTTGGCCTCTTTGTTCTTTGGAAGAGGCTCCAAACTCGGTTTAGCCACTTGGTCTTCACTTACAGCTCCGGTGGTTTGTGTTTCTTGCCCAAAAACCATATCAGATGCTCCTATTGGATCCTGGACATAAGACTGATAGTTGGAGCTGGAGCCAACGCCTTGCTCATCGTTCATCTCACCAAATGTGATTCCATGAGCATCTTCTTCACTGCCATAAGGATGACCCGCCAGTGCGAAATTTACAAAGCTACTACTCTCGTTTTCCCTGCTACAAGCTCGGATCGGAGATGACTCGCATTTCCTCTGACTATGACCGTCTAGACCACTCATCGGGTCCTTAACCCGACTAACTTGAAGCTTCCTAATCCCATCACCACCGAGATAACTCCCAGCAACCTCCACGCCATTAGATATCGACAACTCAACAGACCTGTCTTCCATAAAAGCCTCTCCTACACTCTTAGGTTGGTGGTGATGATGATATCTACCAACTTCCGTTCTATCTCTGTCGCCAAACAAAAGCGGCCTCGGCATTTCGGTCCCTAGAAGCCGGTCCATGAACTGGTTCGAGACCGATTGGAAAACCGATGAGCTTTCCCACAGTGGAAGACCTACGACATTTGGTTTGCCTAACCCTACCGGATCTTGCACTGCTTGCTTCTTGTTTGGAAACATCTCTGAGCGAGAAGAGTCCACAAACCAAGGATGTGGACGCTTTGCATCGTCTCTTGTTGAATGATCGTACACTGAATCTTCCTCACTTGTATGCTCACTGTGCTTCAGAGGCCAGAAACCTTTGCTTTCATATGACTGGGAACACGGTACAATTTCCACCAAATCAGAAGTGAAACCTTTTTAAAAACTCTTCACAAACCGTAATGAAAAGTTCCGAGGCATTACCATCTTTCAGATTTGAGCAAAAAACGTCACGAGATTTCGATTCAATCTCTCAGGCCTCCTTCAGTGCAAGTTCTATCTTCCCCAGAACTTTCGAATTCCGCAAAATCAAACCTCTAAAACGAATTCGTGGCCGAAAAAAAGTCAGTATATTTCGGAAATAGAAGCAACCGGAAGCAAAACCTGTCAGCAATTGAAACCTAATTACAGAGTAAAAGAGTGTAGAATTTCTGAAAGCGAGAAAATTTTGACCTCGGAATGAGTGAGAATTGGGGAAATCGAAAGATTGGTACCTGAATTGATCGCCGGTAAGGAAGAGAGCGCAAGTAAATTCGCCGGCTAAGAAAGTTAACGATGATACGGTGCGCGAGAAGCACCCGAATTTTGCTTCAACCCTTTTTTTCTGTTTTCCTTGAGGCATAAAGCAAGAATCACATGATCTGATGTTCCGGTTACCACGAAGCTTATCTAATCTCGACCGTTCATCTCTGTAAGCGTTGTCGGCCCAACTTTAATTTGATGGAGCCCTTCACTAAATAAAGTTTTAATGAGCAGAAGCCCAAATTACTCCACCCATTTATTTTTTGTGCCACCACACTCAACTTCATCAGCCATCTCATATTTACTCCTTTTGTACTAGTCTTTGTAATCCAGATATGCCATAATTGTGAGTTTGTAACTTAAGTTATTACTTGTGTGTGTGTGTTTATACGTTTTGGGATATCGCGGCACGCATATATATATATATATATATATCTATTTCGTTTAGGTAGCAATACCACCCAAGTGTTTTGAGTTTTTTTCTTTTCTTTCTTCTGCAAGCCCACTTTTGAGGTCATCATTTTTACCGACTCCAATAACTGAGTAAATTAGTGATCGATTAGTTCGAATGAATTGTTTTCACAAAGTTGAGATTCAGATTTTAAAGATATGTCTGAGTTTAGAGCCAAGCCAGGCCTAAATGTGCCGGCTGAGCCAACCTACATTAGGTTTTTTGGTGGGTTTGGAATGGGTTTATTTAATTAAGGGTTTATGGATGGTTTTGTTTAACGAAATTAGGTTTGTTTTTCTTTTTGGGTTGGGATCGTGTATGTTTTTTGAGTTAGGATTTGAGCTGTGAATCTTGTGATCCAGTAATAACTCCACGCATATGTAGTGTTCCAAATCCAGATATCTATAATTCGGCTTGAGTGGGAAATAGTACCACATGATATTTGATAAAACAGTTTGTGATATTTTAACATGAGCCAAAAGACAAAAAGAATAAAAACTGAAAGATATCATAGAAGAAATCTCCAATGCTAAGTAAAATATATATTCACCGAAAAACAAAATGATTACACCCTATGAAAGCTTCCTAAATCTGCTGATGTAGATTATGTATAATCTCTAAAACATTAAGAAAAATTCAAAGAATGAGAGAAACAATTATATCCAGAAAAAACAAAAGAAAAAATTCAATAAACTGTTCTTCCAAGCTCCAGCTTGAGATTCAAATCCTCCCCCATCCCCAAACCCAGATCCAAACAAGCAACCCTCTTCCCACTGCTCGATTTCTTCAACGTCGTCACCGTTGGCTCCGGCAATAACGCGCGTGTAACCAACGCGCCGCCGCCGGTGCTGCCACTCTCGTTCCTGTGTCTTCTCATGTGTCCTCCCAGAGCCTGTCCCATCGGGAACTCCACTCCGCAAATCGGACAAGGATGCGACGACGAGGCTTTAGCCTTCTTCATCTGTCCGGAAAGATTCTCACTGTTAGGCTTCTTGTGGCTCGCACGGTGACCTCCCAACGCTTGAAACGAGTGAAACTCCTTCAAACACGTCTTACATGTGAAAACGCGTTTTTGATCTCCACCGTAGACGTTTTCTTGTCCGACTCTCGATAAAAGCATCAAGCAATTCGCGGCCGTGGTCTCCGTCGTCGACTTAATCTCCGATGTTACAACCATTTCTTCCTTAATTGTGATGATACGAAATGAAAGGATTTTTTTAAAAAATGATTCTTTTTTCTTCTGGTGAATGTGTTTTTGGTGTGATAGCTGTTGTTGTTATCGTTGTGTGTTGTGTTTTGTGTTTGGTGTCTGTTTCAGAAGTATTTATAGATATCGAGTTGTGTGGACTGAAGACGTGTGAGAAAATAACGAATATGCCCTTGTGACTTGGTGGGTAAGGAAGTGGCAGCGAGGAGTGTGGCATTGGTTGTAATTTCGGGGAAGGATGAGGGGCAAAGAGCGAAGACGCGGGTTATGTGGTCACGATTTGCGACACCGCGTAGCTTAGGAGACTCTCAAAAAGAAAACGAAAGAGTCGTTTGGATGAGAATCTTCCTCGTGCATTCTCGAAACCTTTTTTTTTATCATTTTCTGGATATTTTTATTTCACATTGTAACTACACAACTCCTCTCAGCTTTATCTATTTACCACACGCGGCGCGTGATTTCCTCAGCCGTCTTCTAGATTTATACGGAATATTTTAAAATCAACGCCTTCTAGATACATATTTTAATGATAATATTGAAAATACCAATTCATTCTCTTTTATATATTCTTACTTATCGCTTAAAAATACCAAGAGTTGTAGATAATAGCACAATTTTTTTTTTTAAATTATCATTTGATAATTAGTTGAAAACAGAATTTAATTAATTATATAAAAAATATCAAATTACTTTAATGTATGTTCTTTAACAAAAAAAATAAAAAAAACATTTGCTTAGAAACTTGTACAACATTACCAAAATCATTCTAAAAATTTTATATTATAAAACAGAGAACATATCTTATATGAACTTTACTAAATATATGTTTTTGTTCGATTCAATTTAATTTGCTTACACTAGCACACAGTGCACTACTTTAATGAGTTAGAAGTAAACTATTTAAAAGTAATGGATAATAGAATTTTTTTGGGTCTTTTTATTGAATATTTAGTTCACTTTAATTCAGTTTTGTATGTACCTTTTCTATAAATTTCTTTTTTAATTAGTTTTCTTATTTTCTTCGGATGTAGGTTGGAACTGCCGGTAAAAAAGTGTTCTGGTCTTTTAAGAAAGACAAATGATTTAGAATGTTCTTTCACGATTTGTCGTCAGCAGTGAGCGTACAAGCAAAATCCCAGCGAAGGCATGACAACACAAACAGCGTGAAACGTACGCGTTCAAATATCGCGTTGTGTAGTGTTGGAGTAAGTGAGAGTAAGTGATTATTAATACTGGATCTGGATGTCTTAAATTTGGTATTTTAAGTGATTTTATGTAATTTGTATTTAAATAACAAATTTGATATTATTCAAATATAAATTTTGAAAACTTTTTAAGAATTCAGTGCTATTGAATTTATAATTTTAAAATATACTTTCGAATTTAGTGTTATTGAAAATATTTTAAAAAATAATTTTTAAATGATTTAATGTGATTTTAAAGTTTCAAATCTTATAATTTTATGTGAAATTCTATAGTATTTTGATTAAAAGCATATAATTTTTTCTACTTTACCTAAAATTATATAAATTTTTTTCTAAAAATCAAATCATTTAAAATGAGATCTAATTATCTAAATTCAACCCTCTAAGTAACAAGAAGATATGTACGGAAACTTGATGGAAACGTGGGAAGCAAGTAGAAGAAATAAGAAGACAAATAAACTTTATAAAAAAAAAGAGTGACGTGGCTAATTATTGCTTCTCCACGCGATTCAATCTTCGTTGTATTAAAAACTCTTAGATAATTCTTGTTTTCACACTCCCTCGTCTAAACCGGTATATAATTCAGGTCAATAATAAAAGTCTATTTAAAGCTACGTTCAAAATATCGCTTATCGCTAATCATTCTGTCGGACAGCGATAAGCGATTTTTCAAAAAATCGCTAATAATACGGGGATTAGTCGGGACGGAATTTTAGATTTATTTTAATATATTTTAAAAATTATATTAATATAAGACATTATTAATACAAAAAATAATATAAATTCTTAATATACATATGATTTTTCTCAATTCACAAACATTTCTAATACAAAAAATAGTAGTTTTACTCACAAATATTACAAAAAGATATTAAAAACATACAAAAAATATATAAAGGATTATAATAATATGTAAATAATGATTAAGGTTCCATGATTGAAAGCAAAATCGAAATAACAAACATATATCAATGAAATCTCTCGTACGAAATCATATATTTCTAACCTAGATAAAATATTTAATCAATTCACATATACTACATAAGATAAAAATAGTCAAAGTTTGAATTTAAAAGATAAATCCTCAAATTGATTTGTTGAAAACGATTAATCACATGTTTTTTTGGTTAAGATAACTCTAAAAAGAATAAATTTTCATTTTTGGATCGAATTTTACAAACGATTATCAACTGAGCCAATCATATTTCAAAAAATATAAATTTGACCTACCGATTTACAGAATTAGTTGGCGATTGTTATAATTAATCGGATAAAATCGGTATCGTTACGGTCGTCCCCTTGAAGCGATTAATCGGATGGTTAATCGAAAAAATTGGGGATTTTTAGAACGTAGATTTAAAATCGTCAGGTCAATAATAAAAGTCTATTTAAAGTAGTTTATATGATTGGACAAGTATATACATGATCGTTGGTTGATAGAATCACCAACCAACTTACTTATTAAATGGATAAATAATATGACCGACTTGTTTTGTTTTTTTGTTTGACTCTCTCTATCTATTTCCCTTTCATTTAGATAGATACTGCTTCCAGAGTATACGACCAATCAAAAGAAACTTATCTCTCTTTTCTTTGTAGATAAATTTTTGTTGTTGATGTCTTTGTTTTTCCATTATTTGACGTATCTAGAAACTTCTTGCGTTGAGATAAACGTCAGTTGATTTACACTTGCATTGGAAATTAATATTTTTATTACCTCACACAAGTCTGTATTAATAGCCTACGCCAGGCTGGAAATATACAGTTTCAAACCCAATACTGGTCTCGAACCGGTCCATTGGCCCTGATCCATATTGCGATATATTCATCCGTTCTGTTTCTTTTCTGAGTTGTTTCCATAATTTTCTTGTTAATTATGCAAAAGAAGACATTCAACAATTTCGTAATTAGCAGAAAACAAGAGGCGTTTCTTCTATTGTGAGTTGAGTTTTTCAGGGTAACAAACGAAAACATTTTAATATCGATCGGATTTGTATCATGATATATATGGTTTCAGTTACGAATTTGTCAAACTATATATATTCGTTACGAAAAGGTTGTCTGTTGCCAAAAAAAGATAACTGAAGAACAGTAATTTCCTTTTAATTATAGTATATGTTATACAGATGGATACAAAGATAGAAGTGAAAATCTTTGGCGAACGTAACTCCAAAAAATGGGGAGATAAAAACGGAAAGAAAACAAGGAAGATCCTCTTAACACTTTTTTGGGTTACATTAAATACTAGTCGTTGAATGGAGAAAGAGAGAGAGGAGTTATGCTAAAATTACTCAACTGATTTGATAGTAATTAAGTTGAGATTATGCGTGATTCCATCTATCTAACCAAATATAGAGAGAGAGAAAGAGAGAGAGAATTCTGGAAAAGTTTTTGTATATGAGAAGTGTGATGAGAAGATATGTATGTAGCATTTAACCGTAATATCAGAATGTTCCTCCAAAGTTTATCTCTTCTTTTTCTCATCTTCACTCTCTGTGCCTCTCCTGCTTTTGCTCTTAAAAAGGTCTTCTCTTATTTTCCTTTTTATGTCTCTTTCTATTTACATTGCTTTTACGATATATATACACTTGTTTGATCCCTTGTTTAACTGTGTACTCTACAGTCCTATATAGTGTACTTGGGATCTCACGCCCATCCTCCTCAGCCCTCTCCTGCCCATCTCGATGGTGTTGCTCACTCACATCTCACTTTTCTCGCCTCTTTTTTGGAAAGGTAGCTTTAGCTTCTATCCTGTTTTGTCTCTTTCTAAAAATAACCAAGAACCAAACTATCATGGCCTGACCGCGGAATTACCTGACCGAGTTTAAAATATTTCAAGAGCAAGAAACTAACTGTCTCTTAACTTGCAGTCATCAAAGTGCAAAAGACGCCATCTTTTACTCATTCAAGAGATATATCAATGGCTTTGCCGCCGTTCTTGATGAAAATGAAGCTGAAGAAATCGCCAGTGAGATCATCACTCCCCAAATTCTGCATGCGCTCCTCAAATCCCTTTTGATTCACCAACTAACGATGTTTTTTTTCTTCTTCTAATAATCATTTGATAAATGCAGAGCATCCTGATGTAGTATCTGTATTCTTAAACAAAGGAAGACAACTTCATACCACTCATTCATGGGATTTCATGCTCCTTGAGAAAAATGGCGTCGTTCACAAATCTTCTGTGTGGAAGAAAGCAAATTTCGGAGAGGACACAATAATCGGAAACTTGGACACAGGTAAATTCCCTTAAGAAGGGTGTGATTTGCTCATCCAAGATACACATAGGGTTTGGTTCGATTCAAAAGAAGGCATTTTGGTTTGGATTAGTTGAGTTTTAGGTTTTGGAAAAAAGTTCGGAATTAATTAGTACCAAAATAAATTTGGTTTGGTAGGATGTTGAAATTTTTGGTCCTGTTTCTGATTAAATATTAGATACTTTAACTTTAGATAATTTTTGGTTCTTTCGTTTATAATTTAATCTAGTCACGAATCTTTTTCTATGTGTTTATTTTGAACTTATGAAAGATATATATAAATAAATATTTATATCGATGAAGGTGTGTGGCCGGAGTCGAAAAGCTTCAGCGATGAAGGGTATGGAAGTGTTCCAGCTAGGTGGAAAGGCAGTTGCACCAAGGATGTTCCTTGCAACAGGTAGTTAAAAAAAGATCGATTCTAGAAATATATAATAATGCATATTTGATTATTGATTAAATCACATGTAAACAGGAAGCTCATAGGGGCTAAATACTTCAACAAAGGTTACTTAGCATACACAGGCCTTCTCTCCAATGCCTCCTTCGACTCCCCTCGTGACTACGACGGTCACGGTACCCACACTCTCTCCACGGCCGGCGGAAATTTTGTTCCCGGAGCTAATGTGTTTGGCCTTGGGAACGGGACAGCCAGCGGCGGCTCTCCAAGAGCTAGAGTCGCTGCTTACAAGGTTTGCTGGCCGCCTATGAATGGCGCATCGTGCTTTGATGCTGATATCTTGGCAGCGTTTGATGCAGCCATCGATGACGGCGTCGATGTTATCTCAGTTTCAGTTGGCAGTGCTGCCGGAGATTATATGAACGATGGCATAGCCATTGGATCCTTCCAAGCCGTCAAAAACGGTGTGACGGTTGTGTGTTCTGCTGGAAATTCTGGTCCTAAATATTTTACTGTCTCAAACGTTGCACCATGGATTATTACAGTCGGAGCTAGCTCCATGGATCGGGAGTTTCAAGCCTTTGTTGTGCTCAATAACGGCCTACGCTTCAAGGTTTTGATCTTTACTTTTCACTCTCTTTTTATTTTCTTTCTTTCTTTCTTGCGCAACAAGTTATTGTTTTTGGAACGTAGGGAACAAGCCTCTCGAAGCCTTTGCCAGCAGCGAAGATGTACGACCTGATTAGAGCCGACGACGCTAAATCGGCCAATGCGTCAGCGACAGAAGCGTAAGAAACAGCTAATATTTAATGTACGTAATGTAAGTAAGTACTAACTAGTGTTTGGATATGTAGATTGCTATGCAAGAAAAATAGCCTAGACCCGGAGAAAGTGAAGGGGAAGATTGTAGTGTGTCTAAGAGGAGACAACTCACGTGTGGAGAAGGGACAGCAAGCAGCCATTGCAGGAGCTGTCGGAATGATACTATGCAACGACAAGGCTAGCGGAAACGAGATCATCTCAGACGCTCATGTTCTTGCTGCTTCTCAGATTGGCTATAAAGATGGTAAAGCTGTGTTTTCTTACCTAAACTCCACGAAAGGTCCGAAAGGTTTCATTAGCGCACCCGCTAGTAAGCTCAACACGAAGCCTGCTCCTTTCATGGCTTCCTTTTCTTCCAGAGGTCCCAACAATGTCACACCGGGGATCCTCAAGCCTGACATCACTGCTCCTGGTGTCAATATCATAGCCGCTTTCAGTGAAGCAACAAGCCCTACGGATTTAGACTCCGACCATCGTAGAACTCCTTTCAACACCGAATCAGGGACTTCCATGTCTTGTCCTCACATCTCAGGCGTCGTTGGTCTCTTAAAGACTCTCCACCCTCTGTGGAGCCCTGCTGCGATCCGGTCTGCTATCATGACTACTTCAAGAACAATGGACAACACGAGAAAACCCATGCTTGATGAATCTTTCAAAGAAGCAACTCCTTTTAGCTACGGCTCAGGCCACGTCCAACCCAACAAAGCTTCTCACCCTGGCCTTGTCTACGATCTCGACACTGGAGACTACTTAGACTTCCTCTGCGCCATTGGCTACGACAACACCTTAGTTAAACTCTTTGCCGAGGACCAACGCTACGTCTGCCGTCAAGGAGCTAACCTTCTCGACTTCAACTACCCTTCGATCACTGTCTCAAACCTCACGGAAACTGTCACCGTCACACGCAAGCTCAAGAACGTAGGACCGCCGTCAACCTACCATTTCTATTTCGAAAATCCGCTTGGAGTAAGCGTCTCCGTGGAGCCCAAAGAGCTAAAGTTCAACAAAACTGGGGAAGTGAAGATGTTTCAGATGGCTCTGCGTCCCAAGTCAACAAATTCTTTTGCAGGCTACTCTTTTGGAGAGCTGACGTGGACTGACTCCAAACATTACGTTAGGAGCCCTATTGTCGTCGAGCTTCCGAGATAGCTTGCCTCTTTAGTTAAGCCCTTTATTCATAATTCGGATTGTTTTGGATAATATTTCTATTTCAATGCCATTTTACAAACATTAATGTTCAAAGAAAAGAATTGGCATCGATCATTTAAAAAGACTTTGTTAGAAGCGTCATGATATCATTATGTAATTTCTCATAATAATATTATGCATGCAACTTAAAGTCTTAAAGACAAGATTTGACCTCAAAAAAAAAAAAAACTATGCAACTTAATATTGCCAAGTGGAAGTGTGAGTAAGCGAGATATTGGATTGTGCTTTTCACGTGTCCAGTGAACCAGTGATAAATTGTGCTCTTGCCCAGTAAACCTCACTCGGGTTATTGGGTTAAATCCGGCAACGATCGAAGAGATGCAGACGAGATCTTCATCCTCAGCTCCGGCTGACTTAGTTCCTCTCGCTCTGTTTCCGGCTAGCCAGCGTCGCCAAGTCCAGCTGCAGTTCGTGGACTCAACTACGTCCCGCCGCAGGATTTCGCCTGGTTGGACCATCGTGACTCTGCCGCGATCGTCGTCTGCTACCAACAACGGCATTGTCGATACGGTAAGTGAAGTGACCTAGATCGGAATTTTCAACTGTCCGTCAAGGAAATCTGGAAATTATTTGAAATTTTTGTCTCTAGAAGCACAAATTGAAATTGAAGACGAAGGCTTGTGTTAGATTTTTCTCATGTCTTCTGCGCGATGGATATATGAATGATTGGGATCAAATTAGTGTGTCACACAGCTCTTTGGTCTATGATTCGTTTCTTTGCATATGGTGTCTTAGGTGGAAGATAGATCGAAGAGCTATCTTTGCCCTTTGAAAAAATCACAACTTTCCTTTTTACATTTTCTGCTGTGTAAAGTACTTCATCGAGCCAGGGACTGGTAGAGAGTTTCCATCTATAGAATCTGTTCAAAGACACTTGATTGGAGCAGTAGATGACAGGCGCTTGACTCGAACAGGAGCTTCCTTCAGTGAGAAGACACGGGTTCATGAGAAATCCAGAACCAAACAGGTCCCTTCATCTAGATTTACAAAATTGCACAAGCATTATATGGTTCTTGGATCAAAAAAAAAAAGAAGCAAAACTTAATCAGCTTGCTATGCTTTTGCAGGATCATCGCGTCGTGGAATATGCCTCCAAGGGTTTCCGTTTGCCTAAAGGTTGGAGAGTTGAGAAGTTTCCGAGGAAAAACTCCAATCATATTGATAAGGTGACGTATGTAGCTTATTGAGAGAAGAACGCAAACCATTGCTTTTGTAGACTCTTTCGCATAACTAACACCCAGGAGCAGATAGTTAAAACCATTAGTATTGTTCTTTGCAGTATTATGTTGAGCGGGAAACGGGAAAGCGGCTCCGTTCCCTTGTTTCCGTTGAGAGATACTTAAACGAAACCAAGCAGCGTGGAAATCAGCAGCTTATGAGTTTACAGCATCGCCGTGGAGTGTCCAAAGATTTCACTTTACCTGATGGATGGATCGTTGAGGAGAAACCTCGGAGGAATTCGAGTCATATAGACAAGGTAACACATATCTGTGGGATTTGATTACGTTTGGCTTTTGCGTCTTATGGTTTCCGGGTTTTCAAAACGTTAGCGATGTTTGTTAATTTGCAGTCTTACATTGAGCCAGGGACGGGGAAGAAACTCCGTTCCCTGGCTGAGGTTGAGAGATACTTGAAAGCAGGCGGGGACTATACAGTTGAGCCGCTTTCGGTGAGTTTCTCTAAGCTTTATACATCATTTATAGATGTGAAACGGTTCCATACAATGTGTTTATTGTAGTTGGTTTGATGGTTGTTTCTTATTTTTGTAACTCATTTTTGCAGCTTGCCATGAACCTGAATGATACAAGATTTCAGAGCGAGGCTATTGACCCAAACCAACCGAAGAAAGTTAAATGGGTCCTTGCTGGTCCAGGCGGAAACATGTTTAGTGCTCATGTGAACGGCTCGGACGTCTCTAGCTCGGTTAAACAGACATGGTCTGAGGCGTTTGTCTCGTTGATCCGAGACCGCTCTTAACTACTATCTGAATCCTTTGGTTTGGTCCTTTTTGTGGGCAGCGTTAGTACTTTGGTTTACGGTTGACAAGGTGACTCGGTCGGTAGTGTCTCATATTCCGGTCTAGTTATAAGTAATAGCTGAACGAATAACCGGTAAATTTGGGTAGGTATGTTTAGTTGGTGCTCACATTAACTAAACCGGATGTCTGTTAGGTGTAAATGTAATGGTTAATATTTTCCAAATCTTGGAACGTGTTTATGTGTTTTTCGCTAGCTTTTTTTATTTTTATTAACTTCTCCTGTTATATATAATCCGCCAAAAAAAAATCTTTCAAATAATTTGTTAGCATGAATAAATCTCATTATCAATGAATCAACTTTTTTGGTTCTAACGAACTATACAATCGAAATTTACAGGAATTTTATCGAATTTTGGAGTCGATCGTTAGTTCGTTACTACTTCTAACAGTTAGAGCTTGTAGCTCTCGATTTTGGAATCTTAGGTTGAGAGGGTTTGTCTGATTTTATGGTATTCCATGTGAGGTATAATTTAAGTACCTCTCGTGACCGGTTTAGGCACTGAAGTTGTAAGTTTTATATAAAAAAAAAATGTAAGAGTAAATAGAAAATAATAAAACAGTGAAGTACAATGTGTACACGCAATGACAGCTCTTTTTACCAAAATGTGAATTCACTCCAATGAAGTCAGTTACCTACTGCAATATCTTATGGATTTATATTTTCTCTATCTATTCTTGAATGTACAGCAAGATGACTGTCCCTTTTAGTAGTAAAACAGAGAAAATGAGAAGAAGAATTCAAGAGATTTGTGTATCTCATTGAACAAAGAGAGTACACACCTTTATATTACAATGTATCGTATCTACTTTCTATACTAGAGAATCCTAATTGATGTGCATACTAAAATCAGACCCAATCACAAGAGCGTGATGAGATACAACATTAACTCCCATATACGGTCAATATACGGTCATTACTCTAATACCCCCCTTCAAGTTGGAGCACACAAGTCTAGTATGCCCAACTTGTCTCGAAATGCGGCAAATGCATCACGTCCCAACGGCTTTGTGAAGATATTGGCTAGCTGCATAGTTGTTTTCACGTGACGAGGAATGATGTTACCTGATTGGATCTCGTCTCTTACGAAGTGACAGTCAAGTTCTATGTGTTTTGTCCTCTCATGAAAGACAGGATTTGTGCTAATGTGAATAGCTGCCTTGCTGTCACAGTGCATCAGCATAGGTTGATCATGTGGGATTCCCAAATCAGTTAGAAGACGCTTCAACCATATCAACTCTTGAGTGAGAAATGCCATGGCTCTATATTCAGCTTCAGCTGAAGAACGACTCACCGTAGGTTGTTTTCTAGTTTTCCACGAAACCGGACTGTCTCCAATTTGAACAAAGTAACCTGTGATTGACCGTCGAGTAAGGGGACAACTCGCCCAGTCGGAATCACACCAGCCAGTGACTTGGAAATCAGTATTAGCCTTGAGAAGAATACCTTGGCCCGGATTGTTCTTGAGAAATCAAACCACACGGATCGCCGCGTCCCAATGATCATCTCTAGGAGCTTGCATAAACTGAGCCAAAGTATGTACATTAAAGGACAGTTCCGGTCGTGTAACTGCCAAGTAAATTAAACGACCAACTAACCGACGATATTTCTCTGGATGTGGCAGCAGTGGAGACGCAGACACAGCCAATTTGTGGTTCTGTTCGAGTGGAAAAGCTGCTGGTCTTGCACCCAATAAGCCTGTCTCAGTGATGATGTCCAGAGTATACTTCCGTTGGCTCAAGTATATGCCCGTTGAATTTCTGGCCACTTCGATGCCCAAAAAATATTTCAAAACACCCAAATCCTTCATGTGAAAACATTGAGACAAATAGGTTTTGAAAGTGGTCATAACCTCAGATGTGCTTCCCGTGATGATCAGATCGTCCACATAAACAAGGACTTGTAGTTGCTTTCCATTCTTGTTGTAGGTAAACAGAGAGTAGTCGGACCTTGATTGTTTGAAGCCGTATTCCTTTAGAGCTGAGGAAAGTTTCCCAAACCAGCATCTTGGAGCTTGCTTAAGACCGTACAAAGACTTACGGAGTCGACATACCTTGTTAGAATCGGTTCCATGGAATCCCGGTGGAAGCTTCATGTAGACTTCTTCATCTAAATCACCATGGAGGAAGGCGTTATGAACATCCATTTGATGAATATCCCAGCCTTTTCCAACCGCAGCGCGTAAAAACATACGGACAGTGCCCATCTTTGCAACGGGCGCGAAAGTCTCTCCATAATCTTCTCCTTCAATCTGTCGATTCCCGAGAGCAACAAGTCGCGCTTTATATCGCTCAAGAGTTCCATCAGATTTGTATTTGATTTTATATACCCACTTACATCCAATTGCTTTCTTCCCTGGTGGCAAATCCTCAATGGTCCATGAGCGATTAAGTACTTGAGCATCGATTTCTGCTCCCATTGCATCTCTCCACCGTTTATCAGCCATAGCTTGCGCATACGTCTTTGGCTCATATGTTTCTGAAATAGCAACCATATAAGCACGATGGCTAGCAGAAAATCGATTACCGTTGATGTAATTTGTTATCGGATATGCAGAGGAGCCACCATTGTTTTTCAAAGCTCTACTCATGGCGGTGTTTGTCACATAGCTCTTCAATTTCACAGATGGAGCTTTGCGACGATGTCCTCTGCCCAATTGTTCTTCTTGATGTTTTTCTGAATGTGGCGGTTCAGGCAATTGGTCAGCCGGTGGATGAGACCCAGGCGGAGAATTATTGCCATAAGTGGTTTCATCATCAGGAGTAGGAGTGGGTGGTTCATCGTCGGTGGCGGAGCTTGAGCGAGAGATATTAGAAGATGGGCCTTCTACTTCAGTTGTTGGGCCATGTTCATTTGAAGTAGATATTGGGCCTGGCATATTAGTCAATGGAGAATGGCCCAATATACCATCCCCAACCAAACGACGGCGATGATCTTCTTCTTCCAGAAATTGAGCATTGCTCACAGGCGTGGTGGTTAAAGCTTGATTGATACCGTCGTCCTCCAAAACTGACGAATTGGCAAAGGGAAACTCATTTTCGCAGAAGATCACATCTCTAGAGACAAAGAAGCTCTTGTTTTCTAAATCATACAATCTCCAAGCTTTCTTCCCGTGAGGATAACCAACAAACACACTTTTTCTGCTTCTTGATGAAAACTTATCACCCTTGCTGCGTTGATCATGTGCATAACATATGGATCCAAAAACTCTTAGGTGGTCGTATTGTGGCGCTGAGCCATAGAGTTTTTCATACGGTGTTGATCCGCCCAAAACAGAGCTCGGTGTACGGTTAATCAGGCACCCGGCAGTCAATACACATTCACCCCAAAAATCGATGGGCAGATTAGCTTGAAATCGCAGTGCTCGAGCCACATTCAATATGTGACGATGCTTTCTCTCTACTCTGCCGTTTTGCTGTGGTGTGCCCACACAAGATGTTTCATGAGTGATGCCAAGACTTTGAAAAAACGTTGTTAGACAAACAAATTCAGTGCCGTTGTCGCTTCTGACCGTCTTTACATCTTGTTGAAACTGACGCAGTCATAGCGAGAAAGTTTTTCAGTTGCCTTGGAGCTTCTATTTTATCATTCAGAAGATAAATCCATACACATCGAGAATAGTCATCCACTATGGTGAGAAAATATCGAGCACCAGAAGACGATGGTTTGCGATAGGTACCCCACAAGTTGCAGTGAATCAACTCAAATACTCTTGTTGTTTTATTCGAACTAATTGGAAAAGGATTCCTTGTTTGCTTGGCACGGAGACATACGTCACATGCCTTTTTCAAAAATTCAGTGGAAACTGAAACTGAAACATTAGGCAACAAACCAACTATTTTTGCAGAAGGATATCCCATCCGAGCATGCCACAGAACGCACGACTCCTTTTCTCGGACAGCAACAGAGCCAACTATTTCCGAGCTGCAAAAGTGGAAAGTTCCTCCTCCACATCTACCCGCTCCAATCAC
The DNA here is from genome assembly GCA_900406535.1 of Noccaea bulbosa. Classification (NCBI taxonomy): domain Eukaryota; kingdom Viridiplantae; phylum Streptophyta; class Magnoliopsida; order Brassicales; family Brassicaceae; genus Noccaea; species Noccaea bulbosa. The sequence continues at coordinate 18,776 of OVBJ01000927.1, read as the reverse complement.
CGTCCTCGTAGTACGGTCTTGAACAACAAGATAATGATCAGCCAACTGAACTACGCAATGATTCTCATCCATCAATTGGCCTACAGAAATCAAATCAGACTGCAGCTCCTCAACAAAGAACACAGACTTCAACACAAGATTGTTTCCAAGATACACTGTTCCTTCTCTATTTGAAACCCGCTGACGACCATCAGCTAAAATGATCAAAACTGGAGCCATTGCACGCACATCTCTTAAGACAGCAAAATTTCCAGTGAGATGATGTGACGCTCCCGTATCCATGATCCAAAGAGGAGAAGAAATTGTACCCGACAGTTTTTCATCGTGATTGGAGTTGCTTTTTCCAGTATTCAGAATTGAGACAATCGACCTCCATTGATCGTCGGACAAGCCAGCGACTCCATCACGGTCTCTTTCCGTAAGCACGTAATTAGCATGCTCATTATTTCCGGCTACAGGTACATGAACAGCATTCGCGTAGGCAGAACCAGGACCACGACCTCTCGGACGGTCACTGTCATCATTGCGATTCATCACACGAGGCCAAATCTTGCGTCGGATTTCCATGTTCGCATTGTCAGTCGGAGTCAAAATCAGAGTTGGGGTCGGGGTCAGGGTCGCGATCGTGGTCGCGGTCGGGGTCAGGGTCGGGGTCAGGGTCGGGATCGTGGTTGCGGTCGGGGTCGGGGTCGAAGTCTGTATCGGTTCAGGGGTCGGAGTCTGTATTGGTTCAGTTGTTCTGTTCGTAGCTGCCATTGTTTGTCTAACAATGGAAAGAAAACGATTTTAGTGAGAAGAAGTTTCAGGCTCTGATACCATAAAACAGAGAGAAGGAGAAGAAGAATTCAAGAGATTGTGTATCTCATTGAACAAAGAGAGTACACACCTTTATATTACAATGTATCGTATCTACTTTCCATACTAGAGAATCCTAATTGATGTGCATACTAAAATCAGACCCAATCACAAGAGCGTGATGAGATACAACATTAACTCCCATATACGGTCAATATACGGTCATTACTCCATTAAATAGATTAGATTGTGTATACAGTTTAGTTTATATTTAAATTGGTCTTAAACCTTTTACCGTTTTCTGTCAACTTGATTTGTTNTTTTTTTTTTTTTTTTTTTTTTTTTTTTCATTTTATAGATGAAAGCCTACAAACAATATGCCTGTGCAACTTCATTTTCATGTGAGATTATGAAGAAACTAACCATTTTGAATTTTGATATTCAAAGAAAAACTAGTTCACCTTAACTAGTTATTTGTTACTGTCCTTTTCTTTTAGTAAATCTGTCTACCACTAACTACTGATTTTGGTGTCTTTGTTTCTGCTACTCGATAACATCGTTCATCCAACACGTAGAAGGGGATGTCCACTCTAAATAAATGCTATTGTGGGATTTTATGGTGTATTTATTCTTTGGCATAGAATTTTATGATGTGTGTGAATGAAGACTTTGAATATCAGTGCTATTTAACACTTCTAGAAATGGGTAAGTGGAAACTTCTAAGTTTTCAAAGTCAAAAGACAACATTGTTGGTTATTGAAATTTCTTTTAGTACGATTATTAAAATACTGTGTACGTGCTACAAATTCAAATTGGAGTTGACGCCAGAAAGGACACATAGGCCAAAAATTTTAGGGCCTAGAGACTTTTTTTCTGAATTATAAATTTGTAACCTCAAGGCACCACCCCAACATTGACTCTACCATATTTATAATTTCAAGGACAAGTATCACTTTACCACATTTCAATGGCAGTTTTCCGATATATAATATTCAATGTTTTCGATGTGATTTCCAGTAACAAAAGTTTACTTCTCTAAACTAATCACGCCAAACTAGAGTCAATTTGTAAAATATAGGAGTGATCAACAAAATTGACCCCAATGGTTTCTTTACTGCAAAATAAGCCATAGGAATCAAATAGTTAGTTTTGAACGACGGTAGAAAACTCAACCCAAAATTCACAATCCCTACAACTCCTATTTTTGTTCTTTATAATTTTGGTTCAAAACAAACTCAAATTTTAAACTTTTATGTCAGAGAGTAAAATACATCATAAATTATACCTAAATCTTATGTTCGAATTTCCTACTCCTATAGACCTATACATTCTATAATCTCATGTTAGTATTTTACTTCAGTGTAAATAGAGCTGTGAGCTAGCTATTAATGGAAACCACAAAAGAATTGAAAACGGACAACACTAACTGAAAATTATAATTGAGGTTCCCAATTATAAGGTGATATTGGGGTTATAAAAATAAAATCAGATTGAAATTAACCTCAAAAGGCACCTAGGCTCGCACTACAACATTTTTATATATGTACCCATCATGTTTATAACACTTAATTAATAGCATGCATAGGATATTTTTATAGTTACCTACACAATTCACAATGCTTACAATACAAACTCATCATTCCCTATTCTTCCTTTCTTTGTTACTTGAACCCTAAATAAGCTTGTTAGAATCCGTGCCGTTTGGCTTCCTTCTCCTCAGATACTCGTGCCGTTTTGTTACTGCTGACCAACGCTGTTCCTTACAGCCACCGACTTAGGCTTCCTCGGAATGCACTTAGCTCGAACCGCCTCCTCTTCCTCGTCGTTCTCCCTTGTTGGTCCCATTCTTGAACTCCAAATAAATTATCAAATATTCAAATTATTAGTAACATTTCAATTTTTTTCTATGAGACTATTAGAACTTCTAAAACGAAGAGACGTTTGAAAGACAAACCAAAACGTACGTGTACATTTTTTACCATTTTTAGCTCTTCAAACTGCTCACGCCATAACCAATTATTGATTGGCATGTACGGGAAATTCATTTTTTTTTTCTTTTCTTAAAACAAGACTAACCAGAACTATGTGCCGTTTCACATAAAGGAAAGGATACTGTTTGGCGTTTCAAACGCATTAATTGTTTTTACCTGTCAGCGTTGTAAGAAGAAGATCTCTTCAAAGCAGGAACAAGTTCCTTCTTGGTCTCAATCAAACTGCCGCTAAAATACTCCTTATCTTCCAATATTACCCTTCCAAAACTCTTTAATTCCTTCTCTGCCCTCTCAAGACTACTATCGCCTGCTCCAGATTTTACCGAACACTCGCTACGCCCGGTCAACGACAGCCCTTGATCTTTCAGCAAAACGGGCCCACATTCTTTAAACGACATCGTACCGCACGATATCAGCTGCATTAACACAGCAGAAGCTCTCATTCTCCCGCTCGACAAGCTCTCGACCGTCCGATGCTCGTTACTGTTTTCGTTGGGACGCAATATCAGCCGTCCATCTGCTTTGATCAGATTCTCTAAGGTTTCGGGACTCGAATCCGACGGTGGAGGAGAAATCTCATCTCTGCTGAGCTCAGTGCTCTGATTCTCGTAACTCGCCGGACTCTTTACCTCCTCCTCCTCTATCTCCTCTTTCACCGGTTTTCTCCGTCGCCGTCGATCGTCAGTCTGCGTTGAAGCGTCCGCCGCGAGTCTTCGAGTGGACTCGGCGCTCGACTCGGTTGCTTTATACACCTTGTATTCGCTGAGATCGATAGAGCTCCACGACTGGTTTCGCCGGCGATTCACCGGCGGGATCTCATCTCCGGAGATTTTCTCTGGGTTGAGAGATCTCGGATCCCTAAATGACGTCGTTTCGAGGAGGCTTCTAGAGTTCGAGAGAAGACAAGCATCGAGAACCTCAGAGCCTTTGAGGACGTATTCTTGGCCTTGAACGGGGAAGATGAAATCGTCCTCCGATAAATCGTGCCAGACAAATCCATTTTTGTAGCTCCTGAAGAAAATGGACAGAAAATCAGACGGTTGAGAACTTGATAAAGGAAGAAGATTTATAGATCCGACGGTGGAGGAGAAACGTTACCGTTTGGAGGACCAAGAGTAGAGATTTGCCATGCCTTTCCCTCGAAGATCATTCAAGCGGTTTATCACATCTGACAAATCGCAAAAAAAGAAAAATAAAAAAAAAGGTTTAAACTTTTTGAGCTGCCGTGAAAATGAGAGAAAAAAACTCTAACAAAGTTCCTGATTGTCGAAGTGACGATTCAAAAATTTGCCGCCTTTTTCACTGTTAAGATTTAAGAATAATCCAGTAATAATAAAGAGCAAAAAGCCAAAGAGAAAAGAGAGTTTCAAAACTTTTTAAACTCAAAAAGCTTTCTTGTTTAAAAAAAAAAATTAAAGGTTCACAGAAAGAAAAAAAAATAAATAGGAAAGTTGTGGGTTTTTATAAGTAGAGATTTTAGTATTACCTTTGAGGTAGAGACCATCGTGGGAAGAGAGAGGGACTTCCATGAAATGAGGATGGTCGAGCTGACCATTCCGGCAGAGATAATAGACGACGGGGACTTTCCGGTTAACAACCGGTTTATGACGAGGCTCAGACCAGATCCGGTTCCGGTCCGGACTAGTGTCTTGATGGTCTCTGGATCTCCTAGGGACCAAATAGTTGTTGTCTGGTGTTGCTCTGAACACTCTTGAACTCATCCTTTTTGTGTGTTTGTTTTCTTTGCTTTGTTGTAAAGTGAAACGAAAAAAAGTGACGAAGAACACGAAGTGAATGAGAGAAGCGAGAGTGTATGGGGGAGTTATGAGAGAGTGATGTTGATGGAAAGACAATCTTTTGTTTATGTGTTTGGATTTATAGAAAGTAAAATAAAGGTGAGAGAGTGAGATATGGAGGAGAGAGAGAGGTTTTTTGAAAATTGGGATGCGAGAGACAAAGGGCTACACAACAAATGAAACTTTGCTCTCAATGTCTCTCTCTTCTGGCTTTTCTGATATAAACCATCTATCAGCTCTTACTTAACGCCAGTAGAAAAGCATTTTCTAAAGTCAATAATTTAAATTCCTGCCATGACTAATTCCATTATTCTGTGACATTTATTAGGTGAGTATTTTTTTTTTTTTTTTTTCAAATTTGAAAACTTTATAAGATTGGTAGAGATTTAATTTTGATTAGTTTTTAAATCTTTCATCGTTAGACTACAATCGCCAATCGGTATGTGTAAACTAGGCTAAATTCTTCGGTCTCCAATAGAATAACATTAGATTTAGAAGGTTAACACATGCAAAAAATAAATAAGATTCATAATATTTTTCGAATTTTCAGTTGAATTGGGTTGTAAGTTTTCAATCAAAATTTTGTTGTGCTTTCGTGTACGTCAGTTGGAAGTTAATGTATTTTCATAAATTTATGTGTCTCAAAAGATCATCATTTAATGATCTTACCCTGTCATTATATTTTATTACATACTTCATCTGTTCCTTAAGGATAAAAATTTTAGTGTTTTTTTAAAAAATAATTTGTAATCATTATTATATAGATTTTTGTAATAAAACAATTTTTTATAATTTTAAACCAAAACAATTTTTTGTAATTTTAAACCAATAAAAATCCAACATATATAACTAATATTTATTGAAATCTGAAAATTGTATCAAAAATCTATATTCCCTCTGTTATAGAATATATGATGTTTTAGAGTTTTCAAATAAATTAAAAAATATTTATTGGTTAACATTTAATACATATTTTTCTTATCCAAATTACTTTTTAATAGATATTAACCAATATAAATTCAATAATTTACTTACTTTTAATTAATAGGTCTTGAAATTTTTAATTTGTTAGCATTTAATTAACAAAAAGTAACTTAAATATTCTAAAACATCATATATATTCTGGAAAAAAAAACATCATATATTATAGAACGGAAAGAATAACATTTATCTTTATAGAACAACAAAAATTTTCTTCAAAATTCATCAAATAGGAACAGATGGAGTATACAGTATATACTTTTTAATTATATATTACTAAAACGGAAAAATGTATGTAGTGATGTGGAAAGAATATATAGGGTTTGATTGGTAACCAAAAAGAAGAGTGTTACAAAATGTAATAGATGTGGTGTAACCAATCATTTGGACATTACATTTGTGATGGTACAAAATGTGTTTTACAAAAAAAAAAAAAAAAAGCATTACAACCAAAAAGGGATGGTACAAATACTAAAACAATGGTTCAATTGTAATGATCATTTTGTGTAGTAGTACAAAAAGAAGTGATGGTACAAATAGTTCAAAGGAGTAGAAAATATTAGTTAAAATAAGTCAAATCCATGATGTAAATAGTGTGAGTTGATTTTTTCTTTTGGCTAAAATTATTATCAAAACTGGTTGTCAATAATTACATTTTTATAACTAACAATAAATATTTAACATATCACTGAAAATTGTTAAAAATATAAAACATAACTCTTTTTATTAGCTATATTCAATTTTGTTTCATATGATAACTCACTCATAATGATGAATCTCAATTTGATTTTTTTTATTTTTCTGTCCCGCCATAGAATTATCAGTTTGGATAACGAAAGAAGCTAGTAATGACACGTTATTGATCTAAACAAAGGTTCAATAATACTCTCTGAATACATTGATTACAACTTATTAGTAAAGTAATACTAAAACAAAGTCATTTCATTTTAATGTGACGAAAATATTTCTATCCAATATATAAAAGTTGGTAAATTATTCATTTTCAACAACTTTTTTCTTTTAAATAACATATATATGGGGAGATGATTAATAAATCAATGAAAATTGTTAAGAGTGTAAATTAAATTTATATACACTTTATTAATTCGCATTTAATTTTCATAGTATTTTATCAAATAAGAATTAAAATGTTAATATATTTTTATAATGAATTATTTTATATATTTTTGGGCATTTTTAAAAAAAAATTGATAGAATATTTATTATTGCAGTTCAGTTATTTTAAAACAAAAAAATAGTTTTTCTTATTTATTTAAATTTCCTATTTGATTATAATTTTTAATTATAATAACTTTGGTTTTGGTTGTACTGCTACGATGTTACCAATCAGAATTCATATTTGTACTATCATTTTACAAAATCACTATTTGTACCACTATATTTTGTAACATCATTTTTTGTAATGTCATATTTCGTACCATCAAAAAATCTGTAATACACTAACCAATCGGACCCATAATTTATGTATGTATGATTTTGCCTTAAGTACTACAAAAGACAAACTTTATGTAATACTCGAGTGAAGTGTTTAATACGAGTAAACCAAATTGTAGTACGCATAACTACATTAAGTGAACTAATTTAATAAGCCTGCACAATACATCGAGTCAAGCGGCGCTGTTTAGAGCGTTTTCATTGCGGTTATAAGAATTTAAAATTGCTGATGAGGTTGACTAAACGAGTCCAACTCTTCACACCTAACTTTGACTACAAATATGAAACCGACGATTTTAAATGTGTCGTCCGTTTCAACGACTTGCTTTTCCGTGGGACTCTGCCACGTGCCACACCCTCATTAGTTTGCAAAATTGTGATAATAAAAATGAAAACGGAGGCAAACAATTCCAAAATCTTTTTCCAGACGGTTTAAGGACGGTAGTCGGTAGGCATGTTCGAGTATTACGGTCTCTACTCTCTATTGTAATTTGACGTTAAAATGGATGTATATTCTCGTTTTAGAGTTATGACTTATGAGTTTTTGTTTTTGAAAAATAAACCAAAAGTTAAGTAGCTTTTGCTTTTGAAAAGGTAAAAATAGAAACCTAAGGCAAAACTAGTTTTCTAGGAAACCAAAACCTAGTTATATTGGGTTTTATATGTTGTAAACAACAACATCATCCACACGACCAACGAGGTCCACGACGATTCCTCCACCTACCTGATACAAAGCCACCACAGTAAAATAAATCAGATTTTAGTTATGCTATTTGAGAAAAAAACTGTAGATTCTCTTTTCATTTAAATGATTATGTCTTACTCAAATGAAAAAGGTTATAGGTTGACTTTTGTTTTCCTTACTTTATCTTCATGACAGGAGTTCACGGACAATAGATCAATGTGGTCCCTTGAAGAGATTTTGTGATGAACGGTTGAGATGGATTAAGATGTTTCATTCAGCAGCTGCATTATGTAATTGTGCTATACGGTCACTGGACATAGATACGCTCATAAAATCCAAATATCTTCTTCCACACATCGAACGGCTCTCTTACTCTGACTGAGATTTATCAATACGCCGCTTGTTAATTGTTTAATAGTACACGAACATCTCGCATTTGTTTTCCGTTTTTCTTCACATTTTTTTTTTTTCCTTTTTGTTGTTGTTGTGTTGTCGATTGTCATATCTCTTCTTCAATGAATTTGGATAATAGGTACAATTTATTGCTTTTAGATGATAATTTTTTCGGTCCAAAAAGAACCTAAATAATGAATAGAAACATTGATGCAACATCAGAGGTTAATCAAGAAATTGATCTACAGTCTTTTCACTGATCACACACATTGGACAAAGGAAATCAGACTCTCGACCTGGAAATTATTGATGCTCTATATGAGATTCCTCAAGCTTACGCAATCTAACGGAATTGGTAAAAAAGAATCACCGAAGAATTGTTATTATCAAAACTGGATTTTATTTAAATCTAAAACTTATTTTGTGGTCGACATGGACTAATAGAAGATATCCACAGATGAAAAGTCTCCATTCTTTTATAGATAAATTTACAACTAATTAGTTTGCCACTTGAAATCCGCTGTTGTGCCCGAATTAGTTTGATAAATTATTGAAAATAATGTGATATTCCTAGCGAAACACGACTTTCGACATGCACATGTACATGTTTATAACTAACAGATTTATACAGTATGATTCAATTTAATCGCACACAAAATTTTTTTGTATAGTGTTTTTCTGCTCTGAGATCCCAGTGTAANTGGCGTGAAGCCCAAGGGAAAAAAAAAAAAAAAAGGAAAAAAAAAAAAAAAAAAAAAAAAAAAAAAAAGCTGTGAGAGTCACGTAACAATGGGCAAACAAAAACAAAATAAAAACAAAATTGCGGTCGGTCGTCCAACTTAACGGCCAAATAATAAAAAGAAGTCATTCCATTTCTTTTTCACGTGGGGGACTCTAACAAATAAATTATTATCCACATTGACTGTGTTGATACATCCAAGACATTCTTTTTTCTTCCATTTATTGTTCCCCCAACCTAAATACGAGTTTCCTGGTAAACGAAGTGTCAAACAAGATACCACAGCTTTCTCCTAATCGAGAATGTATCTACGTTTTGAACGAGATTTTGGAAATAGGGCTATAATGNTTTTTTTTTTTTTTTTTTTTTTTTTTTTTTGGGGTAAAAGGAACGAAATAGTTACCCTATGCTTATCGTTAATATGACAGATATATTGGACTAGTAAATTTTTGATATAAACCAAGTCAAGATTCTAGTTTTGGTTCGCAATTGTTACAATAGAGAAAAAAAAACAGTAGTGTAGTTAATGCAGATAGTAAAAAACAAACAGTGTAGATAAAATGTTGGATGCTGAAATTAAATAGTACAGTTAAAAAAAAACAAAACAGTACAAGTGGATTTTTAAAATTTTCTAACAGATACAGTATTTACCCTGGTAGTTTTTTCAACTAATAACCGTGAAATATTGAACCAAACTCCAGACTAATTTGTGCTTCTTGAATGTTTAGGTTTGTTTTAAAATAAGAATGTATCGGAATTAAGCCCTTTTATAAAGTTAAGGACACAAGAGATGCATAGCTTTCGCACCAAGTCTTTGATGCATTACAACCAAGTTCGATGCAAATAAAACCGAAACCGAAATAAATAATTGGTTTTCAGGCACATATTATCTCGGATGCAATAATTATTGGGTTTAGTGGGCTTCTTTTGTTTCAAATGGGCCTAGTCGTTGGGTTTTGAATGAAATAGAGGCAGGTTGAAGACATCGACCGTGTATTCTTTGCTCGCGAGCAAGATAAAAGTGATACAAATGAGTACGTACAACTCGAAGAAATTGTGGAATATATATAAATATAAAATAAAAAGTACCTATCATAGAGTTGATTATTCGTTGAAAATACGCATCTTCATAAATAGATCGTATTAGAATAAGGCTGACGAAAGCCTCATCTCTCTACCCGATCAAGATTTCAAGAAAGCTAAAGCTCGCTAGTGACTACTTAATTGGACAAACGCCTTTTCTTATTTTAGAATTTATATTTCAATACTTCTTAACGTAGAACAAATTCTTTAGGAAAAAGGAAGAAAATAAATCTATTTCAATGAGCAAAGAAATTATTGCTACCAAGTACTAATACTACTAATATGGCAAAAGTGACGATGGCGTGATCCGTCTAAATTCCAAACATGCTTATTTTGGTTGTTCATATATGTAATATGTTGATTTAGAAAACCATAAATTTTAGACTGGATTTTAACTTTATAAGATCGGGACCAACCGCCTACGTTAAACCGGGCATAAAAAACCCAGCTCAGCCAAAATCATATTGGATGGACCGGTTAAACCAGTCACAACATTTCTATTGCCAAATATTAGTTTAAACAATGCGATATTTATCCAAGATAATTTGATATGTGTGGGTGGATTCATGGTGAACTAGAGGAGTTTCAAAGAAAGATAAGTATCATACATTAGGACTAGCTAGAGTCTAGAGAGAGTCGCATAATTGGCGGTGGAGAGGTTGCAGGATGTCGCTATAGACGAATATATAATCTTATCTCTTAAACTAACCGAAAAAACAAATGAATATTACTGTATTTAATTAGCTTAAAGGTGCTAGCATTATTTTATTGTTGATGTAATATTATTGCTATAGATGGATCATAAGTCACGGTGTTCGTAACGTTAAGAGAGAATGATCAGGAGGATACCCAGATTACTCCTTAATGCTCTTTAACAAGTAGGCTTCTCCTCATTTATAGAGAAGCCATGCGCTAGCTGTTTCACATACGTACAAAATACAAATATGTGTTGCATGTTATTATTTATATATGAATTAGAACATATGCGTGGTTGCATAGATAAAAACATAAATTCCCACATTTGAAGTAAAATGAAACCATATACAATAAATAATACACTCACTGCTTATTGAGTTTGTAATAACTAAAACCATAAATCTCCATAACATACATGTGCATATATGATTAAGCCATAAAGCAGAATTAATCAAGCATTAGGGCTAAACCACTTGGTTAACAAGTTTTTAATTATGCCAATGGAAGAACATGTTTAAGAAGATTAATTCCTTAAGGCAAATTGAGATGAAAGATAACCTCTACGGCTCAACTGCATGTAGATGTGTATATGCATGGGAAATGTTTACATTTAGAGTGGAGACGCATGCAATGCAATCAAACAAAGTTGAACCAAGTACAGTACAGATCATAGGATTCTGAAGTTATTTATGATGTAAGGAAAGAAAGAAAGAAAAAATGATAAAAGTGTGGGACCAAAAGGGTCTTATCTTAAAATTGTTAAGTGCGTATGCCTTCGCAAGTCCTGAGCCAAAGGAATTGAAGGGGAAAAAAATCTGACTTAGTGGAGTGGCCATAGAGGAAGTGGTGGCGTCCACGTAACTCAGTCTTATATCTGTCTGCTTACTTCACTCTAATCTCTTGAGAATTTTCGGGTCCTCCATTACAGAGACACCTTAAAAAAGTAGAGCCGATTCATGAAAATTCTGAAATTTTACACAATTAAACTATCGCAGAGATTACTTTTTCGAGTATAATCTAAGAATAGATACGACGACCAAACCCAACTAACAAAAAGAATAGTATTTACCTTTATTTGATCTAGTCATCTACTAATCATATCATTCCAAATGTATAACTCTCATTAACTCTTATAACTCTCAGTGATCAAATCCAACTACTAATTACTCGACGGCTCAGATCCATAGGCAGTAGTAGCTTTCAGATTGTGGTGTGAAGAATTTTACAGTATTAAATAAGCAGTATATTGGACAATGGGGACAATTCGAGAATCCGAAAGCAACAGGCAAAAAAATTAGAACCCCGAGTCTTTCCACACCTTGATATTATTACAAGCACAACCACATAATCTTTGAGTGGGGGGTTAAGTTACAAAACCAACTGTTAAAAACCATATTAACAAGTTTGGTTTCCTTTTTTTCTTCTTTCTTTCGAATAAGCTATTTAAGAGTCTAATTATCGGTACCTGTTATCGCCCATGTAATTCCATAGTAGTAGATGCAATTATTGAGAATCAATCCATAATGGCATGTAAGCTCCCTTTCTTGAAAAACAAATATAAGAGAATCAGTTCTTGCTCTCAAGTTATTCTCCAAAAGAAATAAAATCGAAATATAATATTTGATGAACCAAATAATTCATACTATGCCATGATTATTTCAGTTTCAATTGTCCAGATTACAACGTTAAATAACCAGATCGTTATTTAGGAGTAGGTTTGAAATCAGTATAGTTTACTTATTCACGGCCCTAAAAGTAGGATCAGGCCGAGACTTCAATAAGGTTGGACCGATCGTTTTAATTTCCATGTATATACCAAAACGTACCGGATTTGTCGTTAGCGTTTAGGCATATTTTTGTTTACACGTCAAGACAATGCAACATCAATCAGAGTATAATTCTCTCAGATTCCTTTAGGTCATTTCGGAGTTTTCCACAGAACAAAACAATTTGAAGAATCTTGGGAACTCTTTGCCAATTAGAGATATATACAGGGAAAAGAAGAATATTTATTTATATACACTTTACTCTACTATGGACCAGCACACCAGGTACTTTCACACACGCAGAGAGTCAGAAGTCGGAACCCTCCTCTCTAGCTAGACTCTATAATTCATGCATCTCATCTAGAAGATCTATGCCACATAAATTGCACACGTGAGCATATATATGCAAGGTTAATGAAATTCCATGAAACCATATGGTAATAAATATATGTATCTTAAGAACAAGTATTATATCATTAGATGTTCCAAGTTTCTTGAAAGATTATGGAGTAAAAAGATCTAAACTTTCCTAGACATAAAAACAGAGCACCAAGAGGCAAATAACAAAGCCTAGCCAAATCAAATTGGCCTTTCTCATCTAAATAAATAATTTAGTTGGGTGTTTAAAGAGAATCCAAAATCCTAGAAATAATATCTAAGTATCTGACTTTCGATCTCAAGTGCTGCTGCTAGAGATACAAAAGGCCACTTATCAGACACCCATAACAATTCGACCCCTTTTGCTATATGCTTTTTAATTTCCCCCTTTCTCCTTTTTTCTTCTTCTTTCTTTGCCTTTTGTAAGCTTCTACAGTGATATCTACATTAACCTTTAATAAAGTCAAGGGACAAACTGCAATCATAAACTCATAAAAATAGTAAAAAAGATTGTGTAGAGCCTTCTTTTTCTCTTAACAAAGATATATGTAATTCTTCAATATATTGTTACAAACCTTGAGACTAAAGAAAAGTGAAAAATCTGTATACTTATTTGTTTTAGATAACAATTGGATCATATAATTCTCCACTGCTGCTTGATATTTTACTGACACGCGAGATAGGTAGTGCAAATGAAACTATTGAGACCTGCCAAAGAAAATATAAGAAAGCGTTCTTATTGCAACACACAAGAAGACAAAAAAAAAGGCAGAATTAATGGGAGTGTTACATCAGTGTACATCAATCTTCTATTGACGATCATTTCCTCTTTCTTTTAAAAATAAATAAATATATGCTCTAATGGCTTGATGGCATCATAAAAACAAGTGACCCCACATTATCATCAGCATAATCTCTCCCCATATGGACGGTAACGATTAGAAAAACAAATCATTAGAGAATTTTAATAAATGTGAGTGTTATATCGCGTAGACGCAACACAGTGTTCAAGATGGCTTATATAAATATTGGCCACAAGATGCCATAGGTTCCCATAAACCAGCTGAGAAAGTGAGAAGTATCATTTCTATAATTCAGAGAGATAGAGAGTAAGAGAGAGAGAGAGAGAGAGAGAGAGAGAGATGAAAACAGTGCTGCAAGAAGAGTACCGTAAAGGACCGTGGACAGAACAGGAGGACATCCTGTTGGTCAACTTTGTCCACTTGTTCGGAGATCGAAGATGGGATTTTGTAGCGAAAGTTTCAGGTTTGAAGGTGGAGGGAGAAACATAAGAATAGGTATAGGCATGTTATTTAGGGAAAAAAAAAATGGGTGGTCTTTGGAAAGGACCTTCCATTAAAGATATGACCTGGTTTTGGTTGTAGGTTTAAACAGAACAGGAAAGAGTTGCAGGTTAAGGTGGGTTAATTACCTTCATCCTGGTCTCAAACGTGGTAAGATGACTCCACAAGAAGAGCGTCTTGTCCTTGAGCTTCACGCCAAATGGGGAAACAGGTCAGCAGGAAACAGAGAAACACACACAAAAAAACTGTTATAATTTATATCTCTCTCTCTTTCTTTTTCTTATAAAGTATGAAACTTTGGAACTTTTTTTACGCAGATGGTCGAAAATCGCTCGGAAAATGCCGGGAAGAACAGATAACGAGATCAAGAATTACTGGAGGACTCATATGAGGAAGAAGGCTCAAGAGAAGAAGCGTCCTCCTCCTATGTCTCCGACTTCCTCATCTTCAAACTGCTGCTCATCGTCTATGACCACTGCAACTACTCAAGACAGTGGAGGATCCAATGGGAAAATGAATCAAGAATGCGAAGACCAAGGATACTACTCGATGGACGACATATGGAGAGAGATTGATCAGTCTGGAGCAAACATTATCAAACCGGTGAAAGACATGTACTACTCAGAGCAGAGCTGTTACTTGAACTTCCCTCCTCTGGCTTCTCCGGCATGGGAAAGCTCCTTGGAGTCTGTATGGAACATGGATGCAGATGAAAGTAAGATTATGTCTTCTTTTGCTATTGATCAGTTTCCTATCAGTTTTGAACATGGTAGATCGTCGTGGTCGTCTTTAGTCTAGGATTTTGATTCATTTGGAATGTTTGTTTATATGTGCAGCATATCTATATAGTAGTTTTCCATGACTTGCATCACCACCCAATGTAGTAATCTTATTTGTAGTCATCATCATCATCATCATCCTATGTCTCTGCTTACTTCAAATTAAATATATGTTAGTTTGTAGAATAAGTGAAAAAAAGAAGAAGTCATATCCGTCTTTTTTCCTTAGAGAAATGCTTTGTCATTGGATACTATGTGTAATATATACAAGTCAGAACTTTACTTCCAAATTGAATAGACTTTTAAAGTTTCTGTGAAAGTTTGTATAGAAATTAATGTTGATCTGTCAGAAAGTCATGGGTGAGAGTATCCATTATTATAAAAGAAAACCCGGGAGGAGTGAAGGAAGAAAAATGGAATTAAGCAAGTAGCATTATGACTGAACAAGGCATATACATCTGCTAAATAATCAAGAGAATGTGTTTGACTTGTAAAGATTAAGCCAACTTTGTAAGAAAAAAAAAAGAATGTATTCTTCTGCTTTATCATCTTATTGAACAAATCGAGTATGTTTTTTTTTTCTGTTTAAGTAATTGCTCCATGATAAAAGATCAGTTCCCACTCTTCAGTCTTTATGGTAAGATATCCTTTTTTATTTCTTTAAAAGCCACTAAGAGATTGCAGCTTCAGCTTTTCCTTCATAAACTGTTTAAAAATTAAACGGGAAAAGGAAAAACAAAAGGAAGAAAAAGATGGCTGCTTAAAAGTATGCAAGCAACTATTATCAATTAAAAGTTCAAAAAANAAATAAAAAGTAAAAAAAAAAAAAAAAAAAAAAACTATTATCAATTAAGAAAAAGGAGAAGTGAGCCTAGTTGATAATCAGCTCATTAATAAACAAAAGAAGTAAATGATAGAATAAGCAAATATGAAATGACAGGCTGATTTCCACCAAACAAGTATTCTGACTCTTTCATAATGTGATTTTAATAGGCTAAAACAACTTGGTGATTTGGAGATAACAATTAAGAATATATATTTCATAATGTGATTTTACCTGCCTACTTTACCCCACCGAGAACAATAACAAATGGATAGATAAAATACGATCCACAGACTGAAGATCTCAACTATTTGAAGTCGTAATCATACACAAATCATTCATAAAATATTAAAAGCAAATATCCAATAAGACCATCTCCTTCTTTTCACCCAAAGTTATTGGAAGAGTATGTAAAAAGGGTAGGGGATATAAATCCAGGCATATATTGAATCAGCAGGAGATTATGAAAATAATTATTCATAACAGTGCAATCAACTTCAAAGAAACGAATGGAAACTTTATAACTAGCAAAAACGTGTTTAACAATAACCAACTTCTACTTCTAGGGCTGGTTTTCAAGTTACCAAATCGACCTATATGAGATTGTCGCGATTCACGAATACCGGTCAATGTCAAATCCGTCAAATATACGTATAACCTTTGATTGATTTGGTGATTGAAGGCATAGAAAATCGACTGGAGAAAAAGCGATTTTGTTGTTTTGTTGTGTGGCGTCCTCACCGAATTGCATGTAGTATTTATTTCACTAAAATACTGTATTTAAATTTAGCTTTTGCGCTCACAAAGAAAATAAAATAATAAAGGAAAAGTTTAAAATTTAAACCAAATAGTAGTAAAAAAAGTAAAGACTAAAAACAAGGACTAAGTTGTAAATTTTAATTAATTAGTATAAGTGAACAAGTATGGGATTTTGAGCTTCACTAGATTTTTCACCCGCGCTATGCGCGGATCTGTATTAATAATTTGATTAAATATTCTTGTTTATAATTTTTTTTCGTCGGTAGAATGATTAACTGTAGTGAATCAATGTTCTTATTTTTTTTTTTTCGTTTTTTTAGTTTTTTTTTTTATCTTTGCTCTTTATTTAATTTCGTCTTTTTTTGTTTGTTTCTTCTTTATCTTTACTCTTTCTCGTCTTTCTTTTTCTTCAGTTTTTTGTTCTTACAATTTCTTATTTGGTCTCATTCTTCATCTTTGTTAATTTTTTGTTTATCTTTTGTCCTCATTCTTTGATATCATTGTCTTCATTTTTCTAATGTTTCTTCGTATTTGTTCTTGTTCTTCCGTTTTTTCTATGATTAGTTTATGCGTTCAAAGTTGCTAGGAGTTTGCTATATTTCTTTGTTTAGCTTATTCTCTTTATTTTTCTTGATTATTCTCTAAGACTTGATCCCTTTTATAAATAGATATATTGTAGTTCTCTTCAATTTAATTTGATGTAGAGTTAAAATTTAATTATCTATTACATCAAACCAAACAAAAGATTTACGGAAATAAAATTAAGCTAGAGATGGTACAATTACATATTCACACATGTAATAAGCAATGTCTAATAATAATATAAATAATTTAATTTATGAGATCGGAGAGATATAGTTACGCATAGCTTTCAATTTTTTATTTTTGGTTTCATCTTTTTATTTAATTTCCTTTTTTAGCCTTATCTTTTTGGTTTCTTTTATGGCTTTGTTCTTTGTTCTAGAGTTTGTTTTTTTCTTCTTTGTATTTGTTATTCTCCCTTCTAATGCCTCACTTTATTGCTTTTGTACATATTTTAGTGTAAGTTTGTTTAATCCTATGTAGAACATATTTTCATTATCTCATACACCAAATCAAACTTAAAAATAAAAATATAAGTATAAACAAATTTAAGCTAGAAGATAAGGTTGGTAGGTTTTCTAGGGTTATAAAACCTAAATGAAGAGAAGCTAATCGACATATATCATTGTTTTTCATTTTCTTCTTCGTCGTTGTTTTTATGTTTTAATTTTCTTTGATTCATTCTTATTCAGTCTCTTATGTGTTGATTTATTCTTTGTTTTCTCTTATATGGTTTTTTCTTCATTTTCACTCATTTTTGCTTTTGCTTTTCTGCATCTTCGCGCTTTTTTTTTTTATTCTTTTCTTTTTTGTTTTTTGTTTGGTTTCGTCTCCTTCGTTCTTATTTGATTTCCTCTTTAGATTGGTATTTTCAAGTTTCTTATTTTTGTTTGGTTTCTTCTTATTATTCGATTTCCTTTTCAAATTTTTCTTGGCAACTTTTTTATCTGGTTTTTTTCTTATTTATCTTTGTCTACTTTGGTTTTTGTTTTATCTTCGCTATTCAATATATTCGTTTTTGCTTTTCTTCGGGTTTATCTCTTACTCTTCTTCTTTATGTCTGTTTTTTTCTTCAACTTTTTTTCTTTTTTTATTTGTCTATGCTATTCTCCAGCATTAAAATTCTACAGGGCTTTATTCTTCTTGTAAAATATTAATTTTATGTTGAAATTTGTAAAATAATTTTAACATAAGCTTTTTTAATTTCATATCGATCCATAAGTTATTTAGAATGTCCACGTATAATATATATATAATATATAAATTTGTTTTTTCTTATTTGTTAAAAAATTTCAGTGATTATTTATATAATTAAGACCATTATCTTAAATTAAGAAATTTTCCTAATATAAATTCAAGTAGATTTTTGGTATTATTAAAAACTTATATATGTTTTTCTTATATCTATCAACATTTCAAATCTAAAATTTGAAAAATTTCTTTTCCTTTGTTATTATTCGATTTGGAAAATTTCTTCTCCTTCAAGTCTTTTATTTTTGTTTGGTTTTTTCTCCTTCGTTATTATTCGATTTCCTCTTGAAATTTTTCTTTGTAAGTTTTTTAGCTGATTTTTTCTTATTAATTTTTGCCTTTTTTGGTTTTTATTTTATCTTCGCTATTCAATATATTTGTTTTTGATTTTCTTCGGGTTTATCTTCTTACTCTTCTTCTTTATATCTGTTTTTTTCTTCAACTTTTTTTCTTTTTTTATTTGTCTAGGCTATTCTCCACCATTAAAATTCTACAGGACTTTATTCTTCTTGTAAAATAT
>OVBJ01000926.1:0-38060 GCA_900406535.1 Noccaea bulbosa | reverse complement strand
ATCATGCGCTGGAATCGAATCGAATCGAGATTTATTATTAAATTTCTCAAAACAAAACTAAAGTAGAAGGAATGATGCATTCATCTAACCGGAATTCTTGGCATATTCGTGGTTCCCATCGCGATCTCGCTCTCGCTCTCGCTCTCATCTGGTCGATTTCGATCTTCCTCTTCGCTGTCACGTACTAGCCCTTTCTTATATCGTTCGTATAGAGGGTCCTCTTCCTCTACGATCGCCGGCTCGATGTCCTGTTCCACTTCAATTGCTCCACTTCCATAAAATTGTTCGTACAGTGTGTCGTACTCGTTCAACACCGTTGCCATGATCCGCTTCTTAGGGTTTTGATTTGACGCTGTGTGTGTGCTTCTGCCGACGATGTCTTCTTATCGGGAGAATTAGGGTTGCTTGCCGACCACGTCTACAAAAACATAGAAACTCAAAAACCCGAATCATTTTAATATTTTATCCTGTAAAGTGGGCTTAAGCCCATTCTTTACGTTTAAAATCTTACTTATCAAAGCCATATTTATTTACCTTCACCAAACTAAGTAACGGCTACTTGGTGACTATGAAGCCCAAGAGTGCTTTTTTTTTTTTTGTTTAAAGCTCGAAACAAAACCACTGTAGTGACGAAAAAAAAAAAAATTATCCCAAGAGTGCTTGGAATTTAGACTGTCTGACCAAAAAAAAAATTTAATTTTTTTTCAAAATAAAACATGTTTTATCATCAATTCCAGCATAATTCAACCAATAAAAATACAATGTGCAGCAGTCAAAACAACAGAAATACAATAATTTTTGTATTGATTTGTGAGAAAAGAGGGAGTATGAATTTTTTAAACAAATTTATATCATTTGGAAACAAAACCACTGTAGTGACGAAAAAAAAAAAATTATCCCAAGAGTGCTTGGAATTTAGACTGTGTGACCAAAAAAAAAATTTAATTTTTTTTCAAAATAAAACACATTTTATCATCAATTCCAGCATAATTCAACCAATAAAAATACAATGTGCAGAATTTAAACAGTCAAAACAAGAGAAATACAATAATTTTTGTATTGATTTGTGAGAAGAGAGGGAGTATGAATTTTTTAAACAAATTTATATGATTTGGATATAATGCGTTTATATGCGATTCATACCAATCGAAAGGTTGTATCAACGTTGAAGGGGAGAAAACGTCCGAAAAAGCACAAGAGAACAAAAAAGAGAGATGACAATGTGCCATGAAAGTTCAGAGGTTCCAGAGACCGGTCTCTTATCTTTCACTCTCTTCATTATGAGCAGTATGATTAAAAGATTCCTTTGTGTATTCAGTTTCACATGAAACATCCTTACTTATCTATTATTTTTGCTTCCGCGTCAACCAATCCTCGGAGTCTCCCTGGCCGTTTTACTGGCACCGCCCTTCTTTTCATTGGTCTGAGCTCGTGTCTTGTCGTCTACGCTTTCCTCTCTATTGTCCTCCGTCCTCGAGATCATACACTC
This sequence comes from Noccaea bulbosa, assembly GCA_900406535.1. Lineage (NCBI taxonomy): Eukaryota > Viridiplantae > Streptophyta > Magnoliopsida > Brassicales > Brassicaceae > Noccaea > Noccaea bulbosa. Next base: position 36,571 of record OVBJ01000926.1, on the reverse strand, counting down.
GATTCCGCGGTCCGATTCACTGGCTCGCAAGATCAAAGCCGTTTAGAGGCGGGTAAAGACGGCTGGGGGTGTTGCCGTGCAGTCGATAATCTGGAGCTTTGGGGTACTGCGGTGAAGTGGGGGACGGATTTCAAGTTTAATTCATCGGAGGAATGTTGCAAGGCGTGTAAAGTTATGTGTAGCGGCAATGACGGACCTTGCTTGTGCGATTCATGGGTCTTCTGTGGAAACAAAGAGGCTTGCGGGTCCAAGTTTGGAGAGGTGAGTCTGATCGAATCGAATTGTACGAGGAAATTGATTACCGTCCTTGGATGGTGCGCCCTAAGTGTTCGACAGAATGCTTAAATGAGCATGTCCTTGTATCACAAAAAACTTTTCGAAATGCTCAACTGACACTTGCCATTTGTTATAGTTCCAGAGATTGAGGTTAAGTTTCATGTGTTGCGCAGTGTTGGCTGAAGAAGCAAAAGGATGTCTTGCTGCCTGATCGACAGGAAGGCGGCCAGAAAGTAGTGTGGACATCTGGGCTTATTTTCGGTCAAGGAGAGGTACTCTCTCACTCTAGCTAAAATTATCCACACTGACCAAATTCAAGCAAACGCTGGAAAAAAAAAAAAGAAATTTCTCAGTCCGTGTGATATTGATTTGTCTGTTTGATTAGATAATAATAACTGCCCTGTTTCATCAGATTTCAAAAGATTCACTTTGTTCTCATGCCTTCCTTCTGATAATGAAAACAAATATTGTTCTTGATGATTGTCGTAATTACTGATTATCCACTTTCCTTGTGTTATCAGGGCATTGTTGGTTTTGAGACAGAACACGGCGTACTTCATGTCCAAGTAAGTTAATGTCGTTTTTTTTTGTTTCAACTTGTAGAATTGACGTCGATGCTTTCCTTTGTTGCAGCTTCACCCTGAGTGCGCTCCTCACTCGGTATACTACATTCTTAGTTTGTTAACTCTGCCCCACTGCGCAGGCTGCCAGTTTCATCGTGCAGAGAACCGGGGATCATTTTGGGACTCACAAGGCAATCATATTAACAATGTAAGAAACCTTTTTCCTTTTTTAAAAAACCTTAGATCATGTGTTAGTATCTCTGTCAATTTGATAGTCTCTTAGCCATTTGATTCGTCTAGTATATATTATAGGCTATCCGTCTTTGATATTGAAATTCACATGTGTGATAAGAATTGTAGACCTTTGATTTGAACTTGTGCATTTTTTTTCTTTCTATTCAATTATGTACATATTTTCTTAGAGAATATCCATCTTTGATATCGAATATCACGTGTGTGATCAATGGCGACTGACTGACTGCTCTTGGCTAAAATCCACATTGTAGTACGATTCTTGTCCGCTAAATTGCTTGCTCATTTCTGGCGTGTAATGTGAGGCACACCTGATTGTACCTTACACATAAACTGTGATTGGTCTGATTAATGTGTTATGCATACAATTTCTGTCAATTTGTTTGACTCTTTTAGCCTTTTGATTCATCTGATTGCTCGCCTTTCTTCTTAGAGAATGCGCATGACTTTCTGCTGTGTGATGAATGGTGACTGATTGCTTTAGCACTCTAGTGTTTAACTGCTTTTATTGACTACGCTTATATCGTGGTGGTTCAATTTTCCGTTTCAGTTTGTGCATACCTTATTGCTGCACACCTTTCTTCCTCTACACAAACAGAGCTTGCGAATCTGTTATTAAAAGTCTCGTCCTTTCTCCGTGTCCCTGCAGGCTCCCTATGGTCCACCATATGCCATGATTCAAGGAATACTCCAGCCCGAGGGTAACGTGTTTTCGCCGATCCCAACTGAGTACTGCCCAACCATTAGCCGTGGCTCAGTCGCGTGGGTCGGCTCGGGTCCAGAATTCTTCATCAGCCTGGCAAACCACCATGAATGGAAACAAGCTTACACTGTTTTCGGCTCTGTTCTGCCACAAGACATGGAGGTTGCCGAGAGGATTACTGGTTTACCAACGAGAGCCAATGTATGGAACAGCGTTAATGTCTCTGTGCTTGAGAAACCCGTATGGTTAACCGTACGAAGAATGAAGACGGCCCAAGAACAAGAAGAAACTGGTTCGTGAAGAACAAGTTAGGAATGAGCTCATAATAGTTGGAAGTTTATATATTCTCTCTTTCTCTGTAATTCATTTCTCAGAGCATATCATATTCAAAAGATACAACAAGATGTGTAATATAACTAAACCTGGAATTAGATTGTTCAAAACCCAGACTTGGCTGAGAACTATATATCGTTCGTCTAACATAGTAGGCTCAAAAATCTTGGAAAAAGGAGCGTGGTATGTCGGGGACTCCATGTTTCATACTGCGAAATGGACTGCTGGCCACTCAGCAGCCAAATCATCCTCTGCAATAATACAACTCTGGGCTCATCTCACTGGCGTTCCTTTAGATCTGCGCCATCAGAAAGGTCTAAGCTTAATTGCAGGTCTTATAGGTGAACCCAAGGAGACAGACGACTTCACTAAGAATCTGGTCAGCCTAACGCTCTCACATGTCAAGGTTGAAGTGAATTTGACGAAAGAGCTTCCTAATGTGGTGGAATATGAGCGTGAAAGTGGAGAAGTAGTTGAGGTTTTAGTGGATTACCCATGGTTGCCTCCGAAGTGTTCTCACTGCCAAGAGCTAGGCCATATTGCCAAGAATTGTCTTCTTTTACCGCCCCCGGCCAAAGTCAATCCACCGGCCCCTGGAAAAAGGGAAGAGGGTTCCAATCAGACATCAAAGAAAGCTACCTCTAAATGGGAAAAGAAATCGGATAACATCCCTCAGGCCACTACTAAGCCTATCTTTGCTGTTGCTACTGACCTTCCTCACCCCTTTAACTTTTCTGAAACCCTCTCCTCTCCCTTAAAAGACTTTTCCCCACAACCATCCTTGCCCAACCCCGCCTTCCCTTCTTCCTCTGTCCCTATCTTTCACCCTTCTGCCCCCCTTGTCCCCTCAAAAAGCCTACCCGTGATAATTGCCCTACCTGCTTCTTTTTCACCCTCTGGTGAACCTTACCCTCATAGCCCTCCCTCTTTCAAAGAAAAAATTTCCCTAAAAAGATCCCGCTCTCACCCAACCTTAAACTCTTTTAAGCCTCCTGGTTCTTCTTCCCCAAACCCTACTAAAGCCTCCTCGGCAATCCCAGTTTTTGTCCCTTTAAAAAACTCTTTTGCCTCTCTCTCTACCTTAATTAACCCTTCTCATGGTTCCTCTTTTCAAGGGGAGCCATCCCCACCTTCATAATGGATTCAAAACTTTTTTTTTGGAACGTCCGGGGTATAAACGATCCGGACAAGCATAAGCCCTTTTGTGATTGGCTTAATAGCCATCAGCCCCTTTTTGGATCTATTCTAGAATCTCATATAAAGGATTCTAACTTAAACCAGCTCATGACTCAGCTCTGCCAGGGATGGAGCTTTACCTCTAACCACTTATCAGATGATGATGGCCGTATTATCCTACTTTCATCAGTCGAGACAGGCAATCACCTGTCAAATCAAACTCCCAAGCGCTCAGTCTTTCACTTACACAGCGGTCTACGCGTCTAATGTTAGTGGAGAAAGAACTGACCTATGGGTGGATCTTCTAAACATCCATCACACTCTAGCTCTCAGCTCATCTCCTTGGATGATTGGAGGAGATTTCAACCAGATTATCCATCCCTCAGAGCACTCAAATCCAGATGTTCTCACTATGGATGCAAAGATGTTAGAGTTTAGAGACTGTCTCACCCAACTGGAGATGTTTGATCTCAGATTCCAAGGACCCCTTTTCACCTGGAAAAATAATCAGCCTGATTCTCCGATTGCAAAAAAGTTGGATAGGCTGCTTGTCAACTATCACTTGATTGAAATGTTTCCCAACGGAATTGCATCTTTCCTCCCACCATTAACCTCTGACCACAGCCCCTGTCTCCTAAACCTAGCCCATCGTCTGCCTAAAGCTGGTACCTGTCCTTTCAAATTTTTCAACTACTTGACTAAACACCCAGACTTTTACCAAGTGGTCCTAGAGGCTTGGATTCAGGCCGGAAGTTTTGCTTCCACGCTTACTAAACTTTGCTGGAAACAAAAGACCATTAAGAGTTCTCTGAGAGAGATAAATAGAGCGAACTTTTCCCACATACAAAAGAGAGTTAGTGAGGCTCACAGTTTGCTACAAGTTGTGCAGGTACAGGCTCTTCAAGCGCCAAGTCAGCTTCTTTTCATCCAAGAAAGAACGCTCCATGACAACTGGACATTCCTACGAGGGATAGAGGAGAGTTACTTCAAGCAGAAATCAAGAATCAACTGGCTTAAGGAAGGGGACCAAAACACGACCTAATTTCAGAGAATTGCTCAAACAAGAACAAGCTACAACTCTATCAGATCATTCCGCCTCCCATCAGGCGTAACCATTGAAGATCCGGCAGAAATGAGCTTCCATGCCATTAACCACTTCAAATCTATTCTCGGGCCTTCAGTCTTGCCACCAATTACGCTGCCCTCACCTCCAGCTTGGATTCAATCTCTCTCCTCCTTCCATTGCTCTCTTGCTCAACAGCAGGAAATGACTGCCAAGCCATCAGCGGAGGAAATTAAAAAGGTTTTGTTCCGCTTGAACCCAAACAAATCCTCAGGGCCTGATGGATTAACCTCAGGTTTCTACAAGGCTTCTTGGGACATTCTGGGTCCTGAAGTCACTGCTTCCATCTCAGATTTCTTCACAAATTCATTCATGTCTGCTTCTACTAATTCTACCATCCTCACCTTAATCCCGAAATCCCCTGGAGCCACGATGATAACGGACTATAGGCCCATCTCTTGTCTCAACACTCTCTACAAAGTCGTTTCAAGACTTCTAGTTCGACGCCTGAAACCAATCCTTCATTCCCTCATTCTGCCAAACCAAACGGCATTCGTCAAGGATAGACTGTTAGTTGAAAACACAGTCCTCGCTGCTGAATTGGTGAACGGTTATCACAAAACTTCAGGCCCTAAGAGAATCACCATAAAGGTAGATATAGCAAAAGCTTTCGACAGTGTCTCTTGGGACTTCCTATTCAACTGCCTAGAAGGGCTCCAGCTACCGGAAAAGTACAGGACTTGGGTCAAAGCTTGCATCTGCACTCATAATTTTACGGTAGGCTATAACGGAATGGTACAAGGCTACTTCAAAGGAAAAAGAGGACTGAGACAGGGTGATCCGCTCTCTCCCTATCTGTTTGTAATTGCAATGAATTGCTTATCCCTAATGTTAAATAAAGCAGCTGAAGATAAGAAGTTCGCCTACCACAAAGGTTGTGCTGGATCAAAGTTGACTCACCTCTGCTTTGCCGATGATCTTCTTATCTTCACGGAGGGAACCCTGGACTCAGTCCAAAATGTTCTGCAGGTGCTCCATGAATTTCAAAGGCGCTCGGGTTTGGCAGTAAGTGTGCAGAAGTCAAGCTTCTTCGTTTCGGGTGTTTCTCAAGCGGACTGTGACTTGATTAAGTTCTCCACGGGAATGCCTCAAGGCACTCTGCCAGTCAGATACTTAGGAGTCCCCCTGTGTAGCAAGAAACTGAGCATTATTAACTGCGAGACGCTAATTCAACAAGTAAAGACGCGCCTTACTTCTTGGAGCTCCAAATCACTGTCATTTGCAGGCCGCCTATTGTTGATAAAAACGGTCATCGCTGGAATATCCACATTCTGGTGCTCTTCTTTTGTCCTGCCCAAAGCCTGCATAAAAAGGATCAATTCTCTCTGCAGTGTCTTTCTCTGGCAAGGGAACTTGGAAGTGCATCATTCGGCAAGAGTCTCGTGGGAAACGGTAACAAAAACTAAAGAAGCGGGAGGGCTGGGAATAAGGGACCTAATCACTTGAAATTGATTTGGCTCCTCTTCTTTCAAGCAGGTTCGGTCTGGGTGGCTTGGTTTAGATCTGATATCCTTCAGGGAAACTTGAGCAATTTTTGGACAGTTAAACCACATCAGCGAAACTCGTGGCTGGTCAATAAACTGCTTAAGTTAAGGAATGAAATTGAGAATCGGTAATGGTAGGAGTTGCCGGTTCTGGTCTGATAATTGGTCACCTTTTGGCAACATCCAAAACTATCTTCAAGGGAATGAAGGCTCAAGACTAGGCATCCCAATAAAGGCAACATTGGCAAGTCTTCATTGTAGGAACCAGTGGCGTTTGCCTCCTGCAAGGTCCGACAACCTGGTAACTCTTCAAGCACATTTAACTTCTATTTCCCTTACAAATCAGGAGGATTATTATGAATGGGAAATAGAGGGTCATGTTTCGACAAAGTATGGCACTGGCGAGGTGTATAGACAACTCAGGGACCAGAGGACGGGGGTACCTTGGGTTAAAGCAGTGTGGTGTGCTGGTGGAATACCTAAACATAACTTCTTGACTTGGCTTTTTACCCTTAACAGATGCCCAACGCGTGATAGGATCTTGGGCTGGGGATTGCAAACGGATCCCATCTGTCTTCTCTGCAATATGGTACCGGAGAGTAGAGATCATCTGCTCTTCGACTGTGCAGTCAGCTGGAGGATTTGGAGACAAATGGCGAGGAGATGTGGACTCCAACCATCTCGATTGTGGAACACATCCCTTCTTCAAATGCACTCTCTTTCGTTAGGGAAACTGAGGAACAGACTTGTACTCATCACCTGGCAGGCTTCAATCTATTGGATTTGGTCGGAGAGGAATGGTCGGCTTCATCGTCGAATCTTCACCTCTGAATCCTCCATCATCTCATCTATTGACAGACAAATTCGGAACAGGATTGCTAGTTACCGGGACACCAACACTCGGATTGCGTCAAAACTCTTGCAATTGTGGCTCTCTACGGAATCGATTCAGACATAACCATAACCTCGTCTCCTCTTCTTTGATCAGACCTCTTCGGTTTGATCGTAGCTCTTCGTTACTCTCGAAGTCTTTTGACTTCCTTTCCTGGCTGGGCTTCTTTGGGCTGGTTAACTTAAAATCCTTTTCTATGTAACTTAATCTGGGCATTGGGCTTGCTCTAAAGCACCATAGCCTATGGGCTTGTAATTTCTTTTTTTTCCTGCAATTAAATATGAATGCCTTTCTTCAAAAAAAAAAAAAAAAACATAGTAGGCTCAAAATTCTGGAAAAAAATACTTGCTTTAACGATGTTTCATAATCTTTTACTTTAGTTTAGTTTCTTTGGTCAGTAATTTAAATTTCAAACCTTTTTAAGACGTTGAAAATCTTTTTCTCTGTAAGATTAAGCTGAAGAAGTACTATCAAAGCCATTATATTTGCCTTCACCAAGCCAAGTAACGGCTACTTGGTGCTTTTTTATGATTCTATGAAGAAGCCAAAGAGTGCTTTTTTTTATAAGCTCGAAATCAAAACCATTGTAGAGACGAAAATAGCCCTGGAGAGAGACCAATATTACAAAAAGAATTTTCCTTTCCACTTTAACGGCTAGTTTTGTGAAAGATCCTTCATTTTGTCTGAGCTTGAAACTTGGAAATTAGACACTACTTTCTCTCTCTCTCTTTCTCTGTAATTTCTGATAAATTTTAGTGGTAATGGAAGCATTCGAGCACATGATAGTGGATGAGTTTAACGAAGAGGACTTCTACGAGACCATAGAAGCACCAAAGTTTGTAGACCTTACCGCACCAGATCATCGTCCCCAAGGCGATGATCGCTACTGGTTTTGCTCCAGAGTTGGTATTCTTATTCGCACTCTCTCTTTTTCTTTTTGAAATTTGAATAAAACAGTAGTAATTAATCTCAATGTTCCAGAGATCTGATCTTGAGGTTTTAATTTCTACAGTAAACAATCGATCTGAAAAAATTGCTAAATTAGGGTTTTAGTGATTAAATCAGCTTGTGGTCTTGAATTTGATCCCTTTTGGTTTCATCAGGCTGTGATCAAAAGCATGAAGAATTTATGGATTCGGAAGCAATCTACCAAAAATTCGTTCTTCGGGTTAGCTGCAAAATTACAAATTTTTTTTTTTGTTCCTTAATTTGATTTGGAATCTAAAAAGATCAATACTTTGATGATTACTAGGTCATGGCAGCTAGGAGTCCAAGTGTTCGTCTTCGAAAAGCTCTTTACAGAAAGGATTTTAGGTAATCAAATTTAAACAATGTGTGTTTTAAGTTAGAGAGATCAACGTTTCTTTGTTCTTACATGATGCTTTTTGTTGTTACTTGTAACAGTGTAGAGCTTAAATGCCCCAACACAGTTCCTGCAAAGCCCTCGAGATCACGGGTTTCTAGATTGGCCATGATCTCATCTATTCCTCACAAGGCTAATAATGGTAATAACAATGTGAGATCTAAAGAAGCAAAAGTGATTTGCACAAACAAGAATGCAACTCCAAAGGCAAAGGTAAAAGGAAAAGAGTCATCCAAGGCCTTAACGGAGCGGAAGACCAAGACGCAAATGCAGAAGCAGAGTCCAGCAGCTTTTAGGAGTGTGCAGAATCCGACAACAACTAGAGTGACGCCGCAGAACAGACTTGTTGCAAAGGCTTTGGTGTTTCATTCTCCAAACAAGTTGGTGAAACTCAAGAGATCTGTGGAGCATTTTTCCTCGGTGAAGAAGTTGAGGAAGCTTGGGACTGATAACCAAAAAAATCTAAAGGTTGAGACTTGTAAAAGACCACGAAAGGGACGAGAAGTGAAGAGCCGAGTGTTTGATTCTGTGGGGCCGAAGAAACAACTGATGGATGAAAAGGCTAAAGGTTGTGGTACATTGAAACAGAGGGTCAAGGGAAAGGAAGAGCCTTTGCCTTCCTCTGTTCCTTTGAAATCTCACGAAGCTAATGGTGTGGAACTTGAGAATCAACCTTCGAAAGCTGAACATGTTTCAGACACAGTGAAGCAATATCAAACTGAAGATAAGGAAAATGCATTAGCTTTGGAGGATGTCAAGAGAGAAGCTGTTTCTGTGATAAAAGAGAGTGGTGGAGAGGATAGAGCAAAGCAATACGAGACTAGGGAGATTGAGGATAAAGAGAATGCATCACCGTTCAACAAAGAAAATGCAGATAAAGAAAGTGATGACAAGGAAAATTCTTCAGCCTTGGACAATAACAGTAGCAGGTGCAGGAAAAAGAAAGTCTTTGGCAAGAAAGAAACCAATCAAAAGGTAAGGACTATTTCTTCTTCGATGAGCTCTGCTATCTTCTTCTCTTATGTTATTGGTTATGTGTTGCTCATCTACTTTCTACTGAACCAGGCGATGACAATAGCAGCGGATAAGTGTTTCAATGGCAAGACTGTTTCGGCTAATAAGTATACAAAACCTAAGCTCACAAATCCAAAGCCTTTTCGACTAAGAACCAATGTATGATGTTCAATATTATACAACCAACCAAAGAGATTTGTGAACTCTTTTTTTTTTTTTTTTTTTTTCTGATGGAAGAATATATGTACATGTTCCCAGGAAAGAAGAATTCTCAAGGAAGCAAACACGGACAAGAAACCACAGTGTGCTCTTGCCAAAGAAGAAGGAGAAGAATGTACAAACATTCTAAGGCCAGTTAGAGTAAGTTCTTTCTGAAACAGTCAAAATCCAAAGCATTTCTTTTATTCTTTTTGTGACATACTGGTTTAAACTGCAGCTGGAGAAGAACACAAGTTCACGGTCAAAAGCTTTTAGAGGAACATCGACAACAGCAATACTTGTTAGACACGATGCCTCTGAAAACATGGTGAATGGGACGAGGTAAAAAACGAGTTTTGACTTGCCAATAACAGTTACCTTAACGCAGCACGTAAATCTGATCAATTTTGTGTATTTCCTCAGGGTTGCATTAGGTACAAAGAAGAAAGTGGCAAGCAAAAAGATTGAAACCGTCTCATCAGGGAGGAAGAATGGAGAATCTAAGGTAGCTGCAATCATCAACAAACCTCATGTTTGTGGTGTTGCTTCGGTGGAGAAAAGACCTGCAACTATCCCAAAGGGACCAAACTTCCATAGCATCCACGTCCCTAAGAGCTGTACAAACAGAGTGGCATCACAAGTCTAAAAGATCGTCTTTTTTATATATATAAAAAAAAAAAAAAAACACTTTGGTTTAATTCATCACACGTACGAGAGTCTTGTAATTTTAGTTGAATCTTTGAGAAGTAAGATAAGTGAGATTGTTTTAGTGTGTATAAAACCACTTGCTCATGGAGAAAAGAGTGCTTCTTTACTCTGGTTCTGTTCATTATTTACTACTACCCAATCAAGATGGTTTCAGCTTTACCATGAATCGGATGATATTGTTTCAGATGTGGCCCGGTATCATTGAGAAGGTTAAAAGCAGTAGATCATTCTGCTTCTTTTATTTACAAGCAGCTTCAAGAATCTTAAAATTAGCCATCTGTGATTCTTCTGAAAACAAATAACCAGTCTACTCTTCATACCTGCCAACGATTCAAACAAAAAATTTCACATGAAGCTTTAGCATGTCAACTTTCTTAAATATATACATCTCTTTAAACAAATAACCATCTGTGATTCTTCTGGAAACAAATAAGAATTTTTAAGAAAATAATATTATTTTGGAACCAGGAAAAAAGTAAGGCCACGTTAGTTTGCCTACTAGAAGGAGAGACATAATAGATTCTCTGGTTAAGTTATTGTATTAGCTGTCTTTGTACTTCTCGATCAAACAAATATATTTGACTTACATTATCATATTTCATATACATACATAAAAACATATAAACATGGAGAAATGTTTTCAGAAAACTGAAGATGCTTTTCCTCATTGAAATTCAAATACTGCTATATTACTATGGCTATAATTTTGTCTACTTATTTTTTCTTATGTAGAAACTTATTCCGCTATTGAAATTCAACTTTGATTTTCCGTTAGTGAAATGTTAAATACGGGATAGTGTGTGCAAGCGTATGGTCCAACGGAAAAGTGTCTACCTAAAACATGGATGTATAAATATAAAATACAGAATTATTGCTTTATTTTTAAAAATGATATCCACGTGGTCCGACTCAGACAATACAAGACCAACAATCCCTAGTGGAGTACTGGAGTCTGTGTTCTAGTTCGTAGTCACTACATCCACTATTCCTGTATTTATGATTTTCTTAACAATGTTCATTAGGTATTTAGGTGAAGTTTGTTGTTTCGGATTTCTGTATTTTGTTTCGTCAGTGCCAAGTGTAGTAGTATTTCTAATTTATCTATCACTAGAAATCTAAATTTTTTATAAGAGTATAATGATAATTTATCTTTGACCACAATTCTATCAATAAAATAAGAAAATTAATAGGACAAAATTTAAGCAAACAATAAGTAAAAGATATGCAAAATAAGAAAAGTGACAAACAAATAAAAATTATTCTTAACATGAAAACCAAAAAAAAAAAAAAAAAATTAACACTTTTTCTTTGTGTAATGGTAGTACTTTTTGTATAAAGTTGTGTAATGGTAGTATGAACCAACGACAACGTCTGACATGCAGAACTGGAGGGATTTTGTAGTTTTCCTTTGAATTAGCATACATACTAAGATGCTTATAAATTAAATTACTTTCAAGAGTAAAGCGTTTTCTTTGATCCTTGGGAAAATTGCAACAACAAAAAAAAACCTAAAGATTTCTCTAAGATCATAATTTGGAAGTTACAACTGTTTTCATCTCCTATTATAACTCTCTCGTTCACATCACAATGAGAACAACGACAATGTTTGAAATACGAAGCACAAACTCCAGAAAAAAAATATAGGTTTAAAATGGAAATAAGTTTAATGCATGTGACTCTTTAGCTAAAAATGTCTATGTGGACTTGGAGATGGAGGTTTACCACCACCACCCTCTTCACAGTGAGAAATAATGACAATATGATATTGAAATAAGAAGCACAAAATTTCGAAAACAAACATACGTCCAACATATTCGAAATTATATATCGTAGTGAACTTCCTTCTTTATCAAAAAAAAAAAAAAAGAGGTTTACCAACAATTCTACTTTACTTGTCACAAGCATTGGCTACTGAACTTATTTATCATATATGTACGTATTATATACTTTCTTTTTTGGAGAAATGTATATATGTACGTATTGTATTGTATGATATAATATACATGTAAATGTGCAAATAGATACATGAAAGTGTAAATATGGGGATGTGAAATGTTGGAGGAAGAGAAGATGGAGAGAGTGTGGGTCACTGCTGCTTTGGCACTTTCAGACATTTTATTCAGGTCCCATATGGATAAAATTGACTACCGCTCTCTTTCGCTCTCTCTAGCAGCCCCTTAATATTATTTGTTGCAATAAATAAAAAATTAGAATCAAGCTGTTTTGTGATAAAAGTACTGAAATGAATACGAAGAAATCTTTTTTTATTTCTATTCCACGGCAAGCTAAATACATATTTAAATATAGTTCGATAATTAGGTATTAATCGGCTGTAAAGAACCATGATATTTTACAAAAATCAAAAAAAGAACCATGATATATAATGTACTAGTATCATCAATTCATCATGCTATTGAGAACGGATTCTCTACTTATTTTAAATAATATTGTTGTCATTGTATTATATAGTCAAATCAATAACGTTGAGAAATTGAAGTGAGATGAACCTAACAGTCTGCCCTCACGTCACATTTATTTGTCGTGTGCGGCTGCACATAGACACATCAATAATGTTTTGAAAACATTAATGTTCTATATTAAGGAAATTTTGAATACCACAGATTCCTAATCTATAGTTTTGTACAGTCGCTAATTTATTTAGACATGTAAGAATCCAATATTTATACATATAAGTAAGCATTATAGACATATACATAATACATATGAGGGACAACGACAAATATGATGTTGAAATTGCACTAAAAATGAAGCCTCAAAACAAAACAGTTGTCGGGTCCATCTTTTTGTTGTTTTATTTTACGTTTTCTTATCGTTGAATCATTTGTAATTATAATTATGTGGTTTATTTATTTATTTTTCCAAAATTTATGCTACTGTAACTCTGATTCGTGGAACCATCTGAAGCCATTTAAATCCCCACTTTTCTTTTGTCAATAAACAAATTAAATCCGATTGTCCCACCTTCATGTTTTCTACCTTCGTTACAATTTCTTGAAATTTATATCTTCTATTATTGTCTTTGCTATTTTGTTTTCCTATCTCTTTTGTTGTTAGTTCAGTTTTGGAGTGTATTAGACTATTAGGTGAATATCAATGTAATTAAAAGACTCATGTTATTAATTTTAAAAGATGCTATTAAGAAAAAAATAGTAAAAGGGTGTAGCTAAAAAACTTGATGAAAATACTTTTAAGTCTTAACACTGTTACCAGACTTAAGACTGTTTTCATCCAGTTTTTTAATACTCCACTTTGTAGGTCTTCATTTCGTTTATTAATTGTACTCAGTCACTAATTATGGTTCCTAAGTTATATTTTCTTGTTTATAGTTTTAGAAATTTTCAATCTACGTAGTTTGTTATAATCCACAATCATATAAAAAAAACAAACATCAAATATAAAAAAAATTCTCTGCATAATAAAAAAGAAATGTAAAAACAAATCATCAGTTACTTATATTTAGTTATTTACATACTATATCACGCACGTGTATATATAGCCAACTCTTCTCTACCTTTTCCTCTCCTTCCCAGTGCTAATCTCTCTCTCTCCCTCTCTGTTTCGCTTTCTCTCTCTAACGGCGAAGCATGGGTTTCCCTGTAGGCTACACCGAGCTCCTTCTCCCAAGAATCTTCCTATGCTTACTCTCCCTTTTAGGCTTTATCCGTAAACTCATCGACACCGTTTTTCGGTTAATGGGTTTACCGGACTTCCTCGAGTCCGACCCGATTTCATCTTCATCATGGCCGGAACAGCCGTCAGTTTCCACGGCGGCGCATCACCAAGAAAGCTCCTTCTTCCACTTAGTGGCGGCGAGGCTAGCCGGGGAAATCCTACCCGTTATCAGATTTTCAGAACTGCACCGACCCGGGTCCGGATCCGAATCTGATTGCTGCGCGGTGTGTCTACACGAGTTCGAAAACGAAGATGAGATTCGACGGCTGATGAACTGCCAACACATATTCCATCGGAGCTGTTTGGACCGTTGGATGATGGGTTATAATCAGATGACGTGTCCACTTTGTAGAACGCTGTTTATTCCTGATGATCAACAAGTTGCGTTTAACCAAAGAGTTTGGTCTGAATCTAATATTGTTTCTCAACTTATAGGAGAATCAACTTAGAAATCTTCTTTTTTCTTTTTTTGCAATTAATTCCCGCAAAACGGAAAATAATTTCTTTCTTTCTGTGTGTTTATTGTTTTGTTTTATAGTTAGTTGAGTTGAGTTGTTGATAAATATGTAAATATAGGTGGTGCTTGGTAAATTAGACGAAGGGAATTTGTATTATCCGTTGAGAGAAAAAGTATGAAATGGAAATCTTAAATTTTTACTATTTGTATAACTTTTTTCTCAACATACTATATATGATACGAGATATGATATACCTTTACTCTGACTCTCTGACCTTTCTTGGGAGCTTTTTTTATTGCAGTATTTAGTGCCCAAAAATATCTGATCAAATCTTGTTTCTAAAAACTGACAAGACTCCATTTTACACCGTCATTTTTCTCTTCTTGATAATTAAATACTGATTCGAGCTTTACCATCCGATTAATTTTTTTTGGGCATAATTCCGAGATTTTCGGAGCAGTGCCTGGTAGGTATTGTTCCCAAAGGTCGAAATCGATTCTGTTGATCTGAGTATAACAGCAAACGTCGCAAGCTTACATCATCTAACTGTGGTAAGAAAAATAAACAAGTACTAGGGATTAGAGAGCATTAAAAAGATTTGAACGAATTATAATTGTCGGAATTGTATTTACGAAAGAAAAATAATTGTCGGAAGGAAAAATAAATTAACTGTTACCACGTGGCGTTCGTAGTATTGTCTGCGCTTGTGCTTATTTTTCAAACCCATTACGAAAAGCCCCACACGCTTCTAATCATTTTAAGCTTTCGGTTACAAATACACTATCAAAGTATGATAATTTTTTTTTAAATGATGATAATTGCTTTGCTCCTATTGCAAAATGATAATAATAATATCTATACTGTAGAGTTAAGTAGATGTACTTCGGCTACTAGAAGTCTAGAAGAGTAAAGATTGGCTAATTTAGTTATACATTAAGGAATGACTTCTATTTCTTAAGGATTAACCAGTAACAACCTTATTTTTTGGGATTCTTTACAAAATACTCTGTTTAGGAATTAATATTTAAAAATTACCCTGTTTTTTTTTTGTTTTGAAAACTACAATTTTTAATATATAAAATGAATTTTTGACTTTATTTAAACAAAGTAATTATATATAATAAAAAATTAAATTAAATTCAAAATTAAAGTTTTATTAATATTATTTTATTTTTGTTCTAGATAAATAGATGTTTGTTATTTAAAAATTAAATAAGTTAAATCTGTCTTTTGTTTTAAAGTTTATGTTTAACCAAATTTAATTTTTTGAGTCTTTAAATAAACTAATCTATTTTCATACATTAATCTATGATTCATCAAACTATTGATCATAATTATGAGCCACAAACAAAGTTTGAACATGACTATCTTTCAATAACAAAAAAGAAATGAAGAAATTCTGAACAGAAATACTAAAAAATGGTGTAACTATTTATTTTATTCTATTACACAAAAAATTATTAAATATTTATTTCAAATTCAGCAACATTCAGCTGTTACCATTCACATTACTAACTAATCAGCCAAATTCATCAAAAAATCATCATTTAATTCCGGATTCTACATTCAGCAATATTCAGCGATTACCATTTAAATCTTAATTATAAAAATATATTTTAGAAGAAATTATGGTGGGCTTGACCCTCTTTGACTAGAAAGGCTAAAAGGCAAGAAAAAAGAAGCTCCATTTTATAGTGTCACGAGTTGTCATTATTTGTTTATTTGCTTACTCAAAGAGTTAATCCTCCGATGGCTCTGCGGTAGAGATTCCACCCTCGTTTGCACTAGTTGATCATATATCAAATAATTACGAGTAAAAATAAAACATGTAAAGTAAGACCCATGAGATAGATCAATAACGGTAATAAACCTTAACCGGTTCGTTAGACCAGCAAATCATTGAAAACAGAGAACCACCATTACAGGAGCGTATTATACTTGATAAAGATACACCAAGAGTAAACCGCAACTAATAAATTGTTTTCTAGCTAGAGTAAATGTTTCAATAGATAAGAGGAAAACCGAAAACCGATGAGACAAACATAAACCAAGCCGCCAAACTACTTGCAAAGTAATCATAAGATACCAAGGTTAACTTAACAATAGAAATGTTTTGAAGACCGGTTTACATGATATTACAACTTTAATAAGGCCAAGAACCTTAAGGTTCTTGTTTTGAGGGATGGCCGGTAGGCGGATAGCCCGGTGCAGGAGGGTAACCATGTCCGGTTGGTGGATAGCCCGGTGCAGGAGGATAACCATGACCGGTTGGCGGATAACCCGATGCAGGAGGATAACCATGACCGGTAGGTGGATAGCCTGGAGCATGAGGGTAACCATGGCCAGGCTGTGGATAGTAAGGTTGAGGATAACCATAGGCTGGAGGGTAACCGGCAAAGGGAGGGACCGGTTGATCAATGCGAGACATTTGCTGAGCCGGTGGCACTGACATTGGTTGTGAACCAATCACACCATCTCTTTTGTCCATCTCGATCTTGTGTTGTGTCTGCAAGCAAAAAGAAGAGATAAGTTTTGGTAAAGTTACACAATGAAAGTAGATGTGAAAGAAACTCGACTTGTGTTACCTGCATGCACGCGCAGACCCTGTGAAAACAAAGAACATAATATATAATCAGCATTACGAATGCAAGAAAATATACAGTCGACAAGATTTGGTATTACTCTTTTGACTAAATTTGATTTGGTTGAAGAATTAAGGAGATTATAAGAAAGGATTATACATACGTGCAATAGACCATATCAGCCAAACAAGATAGAAGCTGAGAAGCCTCAGAGAGTTCATCACTTCCTACAATGCAAGCGACAAGAGAGAAAATGCAAGCGATTTGGTTGAGGCAGAACATAAATCCCTACAAAACGGCGAAGAAGATTGAAGAAATTGTTAGTACACACAAATGTGTATTTGAAGGGAAGTGCAGACAAAAAGAAAGAAAAGTAGAGAGTACAATTATGCAATTGTCACACGGTGTTGTGTGAATGTTGAATTCATCTTGCAGCATAAACCGAGTAGATGCTACTGAGTTTCCAAAACATAAGCAAACCTGAAAACATTCCTCAACAATGTCAACATCATAAAAGAGTTCTTTTATATTGACTGAATGGATCTCACATAAAAATAGTAAAATTTTAACAACTCAACTGAAGATATTAAAGAAAGGTTATATCACACGCCACTAGAATGGCAAGCAAAAAAAGTAAAGAAGAACATGAAAACTTCAAAGTAAAATGTTGTTTCATGTTCATGTTACCAGTTTCATAATTCACGATAGTAAATCATTTTTTTTAATAATCATAAACAGCAAAATTTTAAATGCCAAAGAAAAACACGATAAAACAATTCAGTTTCCAAATAAAGAATCTATCACAAGCATTAGATACATGGTTTTAAAAACAAGATTGATCAGCAAAAGTGCAAAACCGAGGAAAGATGATCATAATATCAAAGTGAATGATGATTTCCGATTCCACAAGTCATCTTATTTTGTTCACCTACATGAAATATATCAAACAAAAATTGAAGGCTTTACCTCAGTGGCAAGACAAAACTGAGGGCATTTGCTTTCTCCACACCTACCACTACAAGGCATATATCCCCCACAACAAGTATACCTTCACAGAAAATAAAAAATCAACACAATAGCATTTAAGAGAAAACAAATTATTGCACAATCTGGTCATCTTTCTACAGAAAGTAGAATTCAATACCTTGACATGTCATTGTAAAGTGCTCTCTTTCGGAGTAAGTATGAAACACAAGGTCCACTGCATCATCAGAATAAATGGCATATTTAAATGTGAACCAAAAGACATACAAATCATTCAATGACTACAAAGGTTCTCATCTACTATAAGGAGTCCAAATTGTACCAATTAGTAATAAAAACCAGTTCATCATTTGGTTCCGCATTCGATTTTAAACCAGTTTGATGAAATCCGATGAATTTCAGAAAAATCATAAAAAAAAAAAAACAAAAAAAAACAAGCGGAAAAGATATTCAAGAGAAGAACACGAAACACTTACCACAAACACGAGAAGAAACAATCTGCAGAAACCAAATTAAGAAGGAAATTAAAAAATGATAATTATAACTCAAAGTCTTTAACGATATAAACATAAAAACGTTTTTAATGTAGCGAGAGAGAGACAGAGAGAGGTTTACAAGGAGTGTCGGCGGAGACAGTGCTCATGAGATCGGATTGCCACAGATTACGGTAACTCTGCCGGAGCTGCATCTTATCAAGCTTATCCTGAGACCTCGCCATGATTTTGATAACAAGAAAAACACAAATCTCTTCACCAGAAAATATATACCAACAAAAGAAAAAATATGAAATCTCCCTGGAAAATGGTAATAAAATCAAGTAGTGTTACACGCGCTAAACATTCAATTATTTTTGTTCTTTTCTTGATTTGGAAACAAACGCAGAAAATTTGCGAATTTTTTTCTCCCTCATTTTTTTTTCCTCTGTTTTCTGTTTGAATTTTTTTGAAGTAACAGTTATTAAAATTTATCGCCTGGACTTAATTTTCGCTACTCTCGAGTTTTTATTGGTTGAATTTAAACTCTTTGACCCATTGGAAATGCCGAAATTTCAGAATAACTATTAGTAATATTTATTTGACAATTTAACACCTTTTTTAATTACCAGCACACATTTAACAGTACCCATAAAATTAATTACAGTACGTACGATCTATACACATACTAGTCTCTTTTTAATTTATTTTATGTATGCAGTACGTACGATCTATACACATACTAGTCTCTTTTAAAATTATTTTATGTATGCATTTTCTATACTTTTGAAAAGCTTCTTTAAAATTTACCCCAGGCCCAGTTTTTTTTTGTTACATTAACATTTGGAGTACTGATTCATCATCACTACTCATTCAAGAACAGGCTTGTATACAGAATTTATTTGCCGTCCTGCAATACGGTTTAAAACTTTAAATATTAAAAAAGAAACTCTTAACGGTTTAAATATTGAGAAAGAACATATATAAACCAAAATACTTTATAATTTTATTATTGAAAACCAAATGCTATTAAAATGATTTTACCTACTACTGTAATTATATATACTGTATTTACTAGCATTAGCTCAACTGTATAAAATTTCACCTACCAATTTTGACTCGACTTTTTTCACTGTGACACTGCTATAAAGACTCCTATACTACATATGGTTTCTAATCTTATTTTCGTCCTACTACCTTTCCTNTTTTTTTTTTTTTTTTTTTTTTCACGTTGTTATTGGAAAATTAAATATGAATGATCTGATAACTTTTTGTAAACTGATGTAAACGATTTATGGTAAAAATCTTGACTGCAAAAAACAAAATGTTGGTAGTAAAGTCGCTCGAATAATTTCAACTACACCTTAAAATATTTATTTAATCTAAAAATACATTTTCAACAGCTATGCCAATGACGGAATTAGATTCTATAACGTATGATTATACAACAAGAAGCAAAAGGAGCTTTTGCTCACATCATGCATCAAAAAGATAGAGAGACCAACTAGAGTTTAAATTACACAATTTGGTCGTAAGCATTTGGGTTACAAATGTAAGAATACATAAATTTAGTTAGCAATCCATAATATATATAAGGACATATTAGTAAAACTAAATTTTTCCGCCGTTATAAATACATCACTCACCAGACAAAAGAAACTTGACCTGTCATGTCTTGGTTCTGAAACAGAGAAACCCAGAAAACAAAGGAAACAAAAATTCAAATTTTAACAACAAAAAGTTTTCATTTTGCCATTTTTGGTAAAAAAAAGTTAAAAAACCCACAAAACNAAAACCCCCAAAAAAAAAAAAAAAAAAAAAAAAAAAAAATTCTCTTTGTTTTGTTCATTAATTCAAGAAATGGCTTCTTCAGATCTGTATATCTTTGATGGTTCTTCTTCATCTTCTTCTTCAATTTTCCGCAACTCAAGTCCAGAAATGTTTTCTTCAGACACAACAACTACAGATTTGTTCAGCAACAACGAACTATACTCTGCTGATGGATCCCTCAACATTTTTGACCATTTTGCTCCTCACCTCCTCTCTTCATCTCCTCCAAGCGACCTCCTCGGAACCCTAACTTTATCTCATCAAGTTCCCACTGGACTGTATCCAGATTTCTCCGACGCCGTCAAAACAGAGACGTTTTACGAAGGCGGCGGATATGGCGGCTCCGGTCATAATCAGACGGAAACGGTTTCGTCAATGGCGCGAAGCTACAGTGCGATAGAGAATGCAGGGAAATATATGCAGAGAAGCTTTAGCTGCAATTCGGTCGACGGAAAACCAAATCAGCTTCCGTTCGATAACATTCCGATTATGGATTCTTCAAATCTCCATTACAACACCTTGAGCTCGCCGGAAAATGCCTTCTTTTCCAGTCAGATGCGACGAACCTACAGCACAGGAGATTTGCAGGTCTCTGTTTTTTTTTTTTTTGCTCTGTTTCTTGGTATCTCTGCACTGTCATTTTACTAAAAGTTTTGATTTTGATTTTTTTTTTTTTTTCAGAACGTACGAAAGAATTGCGGAGAGCAGAGATCGTCGGAGAATTGGTCGGCGCCGTTTTCCGACGAACATAATTTTAAGGTGGGACGATATAATGCAGAAGAACGAAAAGAGAAAATCTCAAAGTACAGAGCTAAACGAAACCAGAGAAACTTTTCCAAAACCATAAAGGTAACAGTTTTATACATTTTCCTTTTCCAATTTTTAAGGCTTTGATTTGATTTATTCTTATTTTGATTATAAAACAAATTCTGTGTCTGTTTTGGATGGAAACAAAAAAGTATGCATGCCGGAAAACATTGGCGGACAGTAGACCTCGGATACGTGGCAGATTCGCACGCAACGACGAAATTGTAGAAATTCCCAACATTGAAGACGACGACGCCGAGCTTTGGGTTAGTCAAATTCCTAAACTTAGTTTTCCTTATTTGAATATTTTTAGTTAAACACCAAAAATTATAAAAGGAAACGATTCTACTAGTATCACTCGGTTTAAATTCGATAGTATGTGGAAGTTCACAATCGTAGATAAAGAAAAAATCTCATGCAAAGCTAAAACCATATAGTATCCAAATGACATACAACTTTGCTTCCTTGCTTCACAATTTTTCTTTTAAGAAACACTATTATGAAGTTGTAGAGATAAATAGATTTTTCGTATATATTTTTTTGACGGATTTGGCATAAATCCTGAAATCCAAATTAAATGGTACAAAACAGTAGTGGAACTGTAATAAACGATCTCTTATGTGTTATAAAATAATTGTGGGCAGAAACTGGATGGGCTGCATGAGGATGAACAAGCTTTTTTTTGCTAAGAATGTAAATATCATATTAATTAATATGAAGTTAGGTTTTACATTGAAGTATCACCTATGAATTGGTCCCATGGCAAAAAAAGAATAAAAACATGGAAGCAAAAAACTAAACGGAATTTGGTCCATCGACCTAACAATAAGCTATGCTAATTGTTGTCAAGATGAAGCGATGAACAAGCTTTTGTGAGCAGCTTTGTGGTGCAACAGTCGCATTCCCATTACCCAACTTCTTCTTCTTCGTCTTCTTTATGGTGAAACACGTACGACCAATCAAGCGTCCATTATTTTTCTTAGGAGTATGTAAATTTGAATAAGTTACACTGTATTTGTATTTGGTTTTGGTTATTTGACCTTATTTTCTATCTTGTATTGAAAATGACTTGTCAGCTGTCCTTTCCATATTTGTGTGAATGTTGAAATTTCATAATTTAATTACAACGTATGTAAAAATCCTTGAGTACTCGGGAAGAAGATTCTTTGATACTTTAAGAGTTCTGATTAGTGGACCGGAATATTGATCTCTTAATGCTCTTTATCGTGAAAATGTATATTATTATTTCATAATCCCAACCATTGAGGACCAAGATCCTCTCTGGTCATGTTAGTGTACTAAAAGCATAGAGAATCATTACATATCTTTGGTTAAGTCAAATGACCCACTCAATATACAAATCATCGACTTTGAATCTTTAGTCGTTGTTGTGACTGCCACCGCCGGTGATGGTGTTTACACATTACACTGATCACACAACAATGCACGGAGAGGTTATTATGCGTTACGTAGATATTTACCGTTAGCACGTGGAAGTATTTGTTTAGCAAATAAACATATATTCTTCGTCATAATAAATTAACTACATTTAAAAATAAAATAAATAAATTAACTACAATATAAGTTGTTTCTATGCAATTTTTTGTTTTGACATCTACAAACTAAAAACGATTAAACTAACTAACTATATACGTAAAGACTATATACGTAAAGATCCAGTTGGCAAACACCTTAAAGTATAAAAATGATTTCCATTCGAACCAATTAAATTCATTTGACGGAGATAAATCAGTACTGGAGTAATAAACTTTAGTCGATATCTCTTGATTTAACAACAAATGTTAATGTGAAGTATCTTTTGGGGTCACACGTATATATATTAGTCAACATGCTACCCTAGAATCATTATGTAATTAGTGAAATCTTAAGTGGTGTTTTAAAATAAAGTCAATGACTAGGAATGCAAGTTTTATGAAAAATAATGTGTGGAAACATATTCAGGAACTCCTACTTTGATAAGAGATCGAATTAGACATTGTTATTCTACAAATCCCTTCTACAAAAAGAGGGTTTATGGCCTCCAAAGCAACCATTACACATTTACACATAAAGTCATAAACTATGTACATCCTATCAATGGCTATCATTAGAGATCTAATATATATATAACTCGTAGTAAAATTTAGATATAATAGTCAGGCCACAGTATATATCTCCCATCTCAATTCAGTTTACCCTGAATTCAAATAGTATTATTCTAGTAATACAACTTTTATCAAGTTATCATTAAGAACACTTCAGGAAAATACCTTTTAGCATAATTGGTAATTTGACCGAATAAAACACTCAAATAGGTATAGAGAAAGAAAACAAAAGAAGAAACGGGGAAGCTCACAGGTGTTTTCATGTATTTTAAATTGTTTCTTTTTTCCGTGTGGAGTAAAAAAAAAATAAAAGGACTGGAAAATACCACTTTCAAAGAAGATTCATCCAATATTTTTATATAGTCTGTTTAACAAAGAAAACAGTTGTGGTAGTATTAAACAAGAAAAGATATCACGAAGTGATGTCAAATCCAATGGCCATTATTAACCCGTAATAACAAATTATTAAAACAACGACAATAATAGAAATAAATAATAATATTACTAATCATGACTTAGTACACAAAGAAACTTCAAGTTTCAAAAAGATTCAAGTATTGGGCGGCATGTTCCCCCTATATATATGTCATTAGCTTAATACTGATAATTAATTTATTATTTTATGTCTCTGATTTCTTTATTTGAAGTTAAAATAAACCTGTTTCAAAAAAAAATTGTATCGTTGTAAGAAAATAAACTGGTTTGGTTCGATTAATTGAAAATTCAACTTGTATCAACATCGACATCGCTCAAGCATGCGAAAAAAGCCGGCCGGGTGTTTAGACCTTACTAAGAAATGAGGAAGGGTTTTACAAGCTCGTTTTTTGCTCCCCTTTTTGATAATCATTAAGTTACCACAATATTCATACGACAATTGTAAAATTTGGAATTAGTCCATCAATGGAAT
Organism: Noccaea bulbosa; assembly: GCA_900406535.1. NCBI lineage: Eukaryota > Viridiplantae > Streptophyta > Magnoliopsida > Brassicales > Brassicaceae > Noccaea > Noccaea bulbosa. Next base: position 12,647 of record OVBJ01000926.1, on the reverse strand, counting down.
TTCCTAACCGGTTTGGTTAAACCTAAAACTAATAAATATTTGGTAGTATTGTCTACTGAGGTGTTGATTGGTTCACCCGCTGTCACCCGCAAGCGTAGCTTTTGTGGGTGGTAAGAGTTGTTGGCGTTTGACTGCAATCATCGCAAACGCTTTTTACCATTTCAAAACATTTAAAACCGCTCCAGATCTCTCAAAATCAAAAACTCATTTCCATAAGCGTTTGCGGTTGCTGGCGGTTGCGGATAAAAAATATTTGAAAATAAAAATAAAAAAATAAAAATTTCTTTAAAATTAGCATATATATATTATTAAAAATAAAATTTGAATATTATATTTACAATATAAATAAATAAATTTGACATTTCTTTGGTAAATATTCATTAAAAACAATTAATAATTTATATATATATATATTAAGTTATATAATTAAAACATATCATTAAAATTATTTTGATAAATGTTCTCTTTATACTAATACATATATATCTAACATATATCAAGCCCTGAGTATATTTTAAAAAATCTTTTATTAATTGTGAAATTTTGTTTTACAAAAAAAAAATTTCTTAAGGAAAGATAAATTATTCTTTTTCATGTATTCGTTATTCCTTTGTTGCTTCTAAAAGCCAATTTCTCGATAGTTACAATCAAATACTATATTTCTACAAATTGTGTTGTGGAAAATCGAGGCAACAAAATAAAGCAAATGTTTTCTATTTTAGCTTACAAGAATATTCGAGATGCTATGATAAGAGGAAATTACACCTGTGGCAGTTTCTCAATCAAAGCAATACAAATATAAAACATGTAAAGAATCTGAAGATATAAAGTTCTAAATATTCTCGTTACATTATTGGATTCGTGAGTTTGTGTCGTTAGATAACTAAGAAGTTATCGTTATTGATTAGAGAAGCTGATAAATGACAGCCTAATTAGGAAAACAAATGTTAAGGGAATCTAAAATGATTCTTCTTCGTGTACCAAATAGTTTTTTGGGAGAAATAGTAATAAAAGGAACCTTTTATATGTGTATATATTTTATGTGTATATATTTTGTTTTGAACTTTACCTTTTATATGTATTGGACAATGATAATATATAACCAACTAAAGCATGATTCCAGAATTTTATCTTTTTGACCAACCGCATTATATTTTCACTAATTCTTTCTTTGGTTTAACCGTACATGCTAATAGAGTTTTACTTTTCATTAGCTATTGCAAGTAATTTGGTAAATGATAAAAAAAACTTTTATTTTTATTTTTGTTTATTAGCAATAGCCTTATCAATTGCATTTCATAACAGAGTAATGTATAGACTATAGAGCGACTAAGAGTAGTTCACCCTAGTTTTTCAACTCTCTCAGGCACGAAGCCCGAGGCCGCCGCTGTCTGTCGTTTACCATCTCCAGCATGGATCTCCGACGTCGCCTTCCCACCAGCCGCCTTTAGCTTCTTCCTCCCCTGAAGCTGCTTCTCCATCTGGACGCCCTTGTCTAGCCGGAAGCTGTTTCGCCCTCCGTCACCTCCGAATTCCTGACGAGATTCCTCTGGTTTTGTTCGTGCTTTCACCGTACTAGAATCCTCTCATGCTCAACGCCTCATTCATGGCTCCATTGATGTAGTTCTGGTGCTTTGAAAGCTTCCCCTTGCCGGAGCTTCCAGATCCGGTAAAGGCAGATCCCTCTCGTCCCTCTCCGGATATTCTGGTGACAACCTCTGCTATCCCTCCGGACCCACCGGTTCCTCCCGATCCGCCTGATGTCTGTAGCTCTTCCCGCCATTCAGATCTATTATCTTTGCCTCAGTCGTCGGCTTCCTCGTCTGCTCCGCCGGCTGAACACGTCTCCTCACTGCCGCCTGTGCCTTTTACCAACGTCTCCTCCGTCCCTTTCATGTTACCATCATCTCCGCCGGCTGATCTGGTGTCTGTACACGGCGGTGGTACCATCATCTCCGCCATAGTCTTCTCAAACGGTTATTCATACTTGTGGGCTTGGCCCAATTTGCCCAATATGGGAGTTTGCGATTGTCACCATTTGGGCCTGAACTATATTACTATTATTCATCAAGCTGGAGCCCTGCAGACCAAGCCACAGAACCAGTTCGTCTCCTGTGTGTTGTTGGTGTCCGAATCTACTTAGCCGTGATGTTGTCGTCTACTCCTTTGTGGGAGATGTTCAACATTTCAACCTCCTCCACTGGCCTGGAGAGATCGTTTCCACCCTCCTTCCTTATAAGGAAGAGACCTTTTCCATCTTGCTCTCTTTTTATGAAAGAGTTATACTTCTCGGATTCAAACCCGGAAGCTTCTGTCGATTTAGTAGCCGTTTTGCGCTCTTGTGTAGCGGTCCCTACGGGGCCTGAAGAGACAACCGAGTTCATCTTGAATTTCGGAGGTGAAGATTAGCCTTCAACGTCACGATTCAAAGTGACTAATTTCCAATAATCCGGCTTTGCTGTGAAATGTTGTTTGACGCATTCGAGTCTTGGCTCCAATTCGCTGTCTAACTTTTTTGAAGTTCTATCTGTTTTAATTGCTTTGTCTTATGGATCTAAGAGAATGTTTCATTCCCTCTTATTGTATGCTTGGAGTTTAATTAATGAATCAATTGTTCCAAAAAAAAAAAAAAAACAGAGTAATGAGAGTATGCGACTTTTTTTTCCAATAAATTAGTCAAACTAGAAGACTACAAAAATTAGTGCCTAATCTCACAGATCATTAGTTTTCTTCCAACTGACACTCAAATCTGTGAAGATTCTCTTTTGATAACCGCAGAGCTATCTTAAATTCTTAATAAGAATCGATCACAATTGGCCTGAACAAAAACCATACAATCTTGTATGTTGTCTCTGACCTAATCAAGAAGTTCCTATTGTTTGATCCTTCATCTCTTTAGATTTGAAACCATCATTTGATAAATATTTGTGACAAGTCTGCAAAGTATAAATTTGGATTCGATTTGTTTGCATGTTATTTGCTATGTCAAACTGTGACATTTAGAAGGTATCGATCGGCATAAGTAAAAAGATTTGAATTGACGGAGCAAAAAGAAAACTAATTTTGGAGGATTTTTTAAAGAAAAACATGACCTAGAAAGAATCATCCATTTGTTTGGATAGCCGAGTTGTATTTCATACTAGAACGTAACATGCAATTCTTTATAAGAGTTGAATTTCCGGTCTAAATTTATTCGGTTATCAACTTTTAGCTTTAAACATAACTCAGTTCAGCGCGTAATCATCAGATTTTTACTCTTACTATTACGTTTCACGTAAATGAATGATACAACAACATACATATATAATAATATATTAATTATATCAATATTTGTATTCTTTTGTGGACGTACTGTACATGTATAGAAAAAGGGGATGCCTCATCTGGCAAATTGGTGTCAAAATATACCTTTTTGCGAATTGTGATCTTAAAGGAAGTAATGATGATTTGAGCTCAATTTTGGTCCATCTTTACGGAAAATTGTTTGGTTTATTCTCTTTGTTGTGCTCCACTTGAAATGAGAGATAAAGGGAGACACAAACAAACAAAACTGAAAATTACATAGTTTACAGTTTACACCGATTTCTTGTCGTAAAAAATGAAAATCTTTGCATTATTTGAATTTAAATCCGAATAATAGATGTTGTTGATAACAAAATGGATATAAACTAATCAAAGTATTAATGATATATATACAAAGCAAATAGTTAAAAATACAAAATAGATACTTCTGGATTATAAATTATGATACTCATTATCCACGCGAAAGTAATATTTACACATTTAAATAACGAATATCAATGTCCAACCCTAATTCTTATGAATGGAAATGGTTATGCGTATTTTCTTCTGTATTGGCTTTTCATTTTTTGAAAAAGCATACCGAGAGAACAAATTTCACCTTTTCAATACTTCCGAAAATTAAATTTCATGATTAATTAGTGAATAACTTGCCTTCTTGGTGATGTCTTCTTTTTCTGTCTTTTCATAATAATTATTTCTTTGCAACCAATGGGTAGTTGGCATTTTAAAAGATTTGTGTTGTGATCATAAAGCTTCTCGAACAGTGGCGGAGCCACATAGTGCAAGATGGGGGCTGTGCCCCCAATGGAAAAAAAATAATTAGTGCAATTCTCTTAAGAAAATAATTATTGCCCCCACATCAAATATTGTATTTGCCCCCATTAACTTATTTCCTTTGTTCAATTAATTTATTTGATCAATTTATTTTTATATATTTGAATTTTGTTCATCAAATTTGGTAGTCAAATAAATTTAATTACCTATTTCTCTTCATATCATATCACTTATAGATTTTAAATCAACATTAACCAAAAAACTATATATAATATTATCATATTTTAATAAAACTTAACGTATACTAACACTTTTTTTTCTCTACTTTATAATTGTATGCAAAAATTACCAAGTTTTCTCTAAGTTTTTCAATCGAAATCGAATTAAATTTATAAAATCATTTTTTATGAAACTAATTATTTTTGTAAACTACATGGTAATAATTTTCTTACAAAATAATAGAAAATGCTTTGAAATGATTCACAATAGTTTGTTTAATTATTGTGGTAACTAACTAATCAAAGTAAATAATCAAAAAATATTTGTTTCTTTTTGTCAATTTTTCTTATTATTTTTTCATAAAAATCATTGCATCTATATATAAAAATAATATGTGCAACATACTATGGTTTTTTAATTTAATAAAATTTTAGTGTTAATAATTATGCCCCCAATAATTTTTTTTTCTGCCTCCGCCACTGTTCTCGAAGAAATAGATAAACAATATCAATCAATAAGGACTTAATGTTGACATAAGTTTAATACATGTTGAAAAAGTGGTCAAAATGCTACCTACACAGACCTTTGTAGGTGTAGCTTATAAAAATACAGATGTGGTGAGGTATACATATAAAATAGGAACTGAAAAAATAAATAATTATAATTAATATTCCGCCAACGTGGGACGAACCTTAATATTCATTTTAAACTTTGTTTATTGATTTATCTTTACTATTCTTATTTTGTTGTTTGTGAGTGCTTGAGCTTCAGGAGTATCCTACTAACTTCCTCCACAAATGCAAATTAGCCTCAATAGTATAAACACATACATTACAAAACGTTTATATGTTCGTGATTTTCAGTGTATAAGCACTTTTTTCAACACAAAATTGACTTATAAGTCTATAACACTAATTGCATATGACGTGCGTCATGTGGTATCAGGTTGTAACGGTGGTGAGTTGAAATTGTCGAGTCCTGATGATCTTCTTACATTTCTTCTTCCACTTCTGAACGTGAAAACTTTTACCAATCAATTTGTTTAATTACTGGTGGGTTTGAGCTTAATCACATAAACTCAGTCTAAGTAGGGTCTGATTTTTTAATCCACAAATTAAACCGAACATATAAAGTTAAAGAATTACGAGGGTAGAATGAGATTAAGAAAAATCAGAAGACGTGTGGGTCCAAACACAAAAGTCTTTCATAGAAATTCTTCTCTATTGGTATCAAAAGTACTAAAATTGTCACTAACCAGAATTGGTATTTTCCAAGTTTTCTAATTACTTTTCTGAGAATCAACATATTTTTTTCTGTGAAAACTAGAAAAATGCATTTTTAGATTGTTATCACTGAATGTCAAATAATTTCTGTGAAAAGTGTTGTTAAGTGTGTTTGCAGTTGCACAAACAAACAAAATATGTATATATATAGCTTATCAGCCTAAAGGATATATTTTTTTTGTGGTAAGTTTCAAAACAATCTGTTAATTTTTAATTCTCTCTCGATGATATACAAAATTAAAGAATCCACATCAGAAATATAAATTATAAAAACGTACAATATTACATCAACTACAAAGGTAAGTTGTTGTTGTGCAGAGAGACCAAAATCGTCCACAAAGTGACAACATACACAGCTTATTAAGACTAAACGCCTAGAGAAGATGAAAGATGACAGAAACGAACTCTGAAAGTATGAAACCTACCCGTAACGTTTTCTGAAGAGTTGATTTCGTTTCGTAGGGTCTTTAGGTTTCTTGGATTGTTGAGCAGAAGATTTGTGACGGCCAGAGTTGTATTCCATGTACACCTTTCCATCGGCACCGGACATAACACTCATCGATCCTTTGCTCCTTCTCTCCTTTTGTAGAGCCATTCCGTCTGTGTCTTCTTCCAACTGCTCCAAACCAACCAGATCGTCTCCAGCATTCAACACCTGTGTGTGTGCACCATCGAACAGTTTTCAAGTTTCTTGAGAATATTTCACAACCGTTTCAAGTTTCTCTAGAAGGATATATCAAAACCCAAAGGAAACATCACAGCTTCAAAAGCGTACGGCAATTTGTCAACTTACAGCCGCTGTAAATGTGGAATGTGCGAGGAACAAACCTTGGTGAGAAGAGATAACTGTTCTTGTTGAGTGCTGTAGCTTAAGCTTGAACCAGCATCAGGAGGTGGGAGACTTGTAATAACCTTGAAACTATAACCTTGGTCTATCAAGAACTGCTGTCTTTTCGTTGAATAATACATTTCCTGCACAGTTTTGTTTCTCAAACATTCAATAATCATCGCAGTAACTAGAGCTACGAGATGATAATAAAACACAAAACCACCTGTGTATCTGTGGAAACAAGCGAGTAGAAGAATGCATTGTACTCTTCTTTTCCACCAGCCATTCTATCTTCAAGTTTACCCTATCATGGAGAAATAAAACTTATTGGATCCAATCAACAAGAAGGAATCAGGAGAGAGACACAACGCGACTGTAATAATGATATCGAAAACCAAACCTTAGCCCTAAGAATACGACCCAAACGCTGAGCCTCTTGACGTCTAGAACCAGCATGTGACGAAATCTGGATAATCACATTAGCTTCAGGAATATCTATTGAGTTATCACCAACCTGTAGTCAAAAGAAACCAAAACCGCAATTAATAAGAACATGGAATGTAGAAATTTCAACAAATTGAAAAAATGGCTAATACCTTTGACAGGAAGACAGTGTTCAAGTCTTTACTGGTTTTAAATGCTTCGAGAATTTTCGTTCGTTCGATATGGCTTGCAAAATTGAAACAAAAGGAGGATTGTCAGACTGGAAACTGACTGTAAACCCAAAAAGTGTGCCTTCAGTACAAGTTCTTGAGCATACCTGGTTGCACCATAAATCATCGGCTTCCGGAGTTTCATTGCATACTCTGTAAGTGCAAAAAGATTGTCTGCAAAGACAATGATTTTATCCCCACGTTGTTCTTCATGGAAACGTATCAGAAACTCACAGGCTCTGAACTTGTTAGGGTTCATCACATAAAGTGCCTGCAGATACCACAAGACAAGTTTCGTTACATGTCAGAGCACCTACAGGTTTACTAGCTACAATTCCATAGACAGTGGTGATTCCATTTGCCAAATTATTTTAAGGTTCCAAACTACACAAGATTCATGGACTCTCTAGTGCATGAGAAGAATCAAACCAAGAACAATGCGAAAGAAGCTTAACCTGTTTTTTCTTGGAGTTCTCTTTCTTCAGATATTCAGCAAAAAACTCTTTGGTCATAGGACACCATACTTCAGCACACTGAACATTTGCGATAAAGCCTCCTCTAACTAAATCTAGCCAATTGGCTTCATATAGTTTCGGGCCAATGAGGAAGTTCAAATCTGTAATCTTTTCGTCTTCTCTCACAAGCGTGGCTGAACAAAAGACCAAAAACGAGACTCAGCTTCTGAAATTGAAGTATAACACACACAAAAAAGGGTATCTGAAAATGATTCCTTCAATTACCTGTAAGTCCTAGCTTGCAGTGAGATTTTGTGATACTGATGACTTTCCTAAACATATTGGCCGGAACCACATGCACCTACAAAAAACATTACTCTTGAAAAGTCAGAGCATTGAATGGACACTTGTTGTTTGTAGATCGCATTCATGGGCTTAAAACTGGATAAACCTTCTCAATGAACCACATATAGCTTTTTCAGCAAAGTAACTACCAGCAAACATTGACTTCAAATCAAATCAGAGACACACATCACATTAAGAACTATTTGATTACCTCGTCCATGAGCAGCAATCCCCACTCTCTGTTTCTCATTTCTTCTATGATCTTCTCTGATTCCTCAGATCGCTTACCACCAAAGGCAACCATATTATAGGTTGTCACAACAACACCGGCATTTCCACGGAACCGTTCTTTACTGTCAGAAGTGAAACGACATATTTGGTCATCTCTAATAGTAGACCATAGCTTGAACTGGAAGGCCCATTGATCCACCGAGACAGCATTGGTTGCCAAACAAAGGCAACTCTTCTTAATACGAGCCGCTGCCGAAACCCCAACCAGGGATTTACCAGCACCACAAGGCAGCACTATAATCCCAGATCTGGCTCTTCCTGCAAAATCAAGCTTCTAGATCAGTCACAATGTTACGTGAGAAATTGCAAAGATTAATATCTATGATCAATAGAGCAGTCACGAAGAAAACAATTGTGCAAGTAGGCAGTTATACCGTTTCCAAACATTTTGCTCAAACTTTTTTCCTGGTATGGCCTTGGTTGTGCATGGGGCTTCAGTTCCATGTCAAGATCAGGATTAACCTGACAGATACCACGAAGTTATTAACAATCATAAAGATGCAGTGCATATCATTAGTAAGTAAAAAATGGCCTGAAGTGAAGCATTTTTTTTCTCACATTGTCGTTCCTGAAGTCATATTCCTCTAACATAGGGTAATTCAAGGCATCTGGCAAGCAACGCTGCTTCACATTCTCCACCTACACACAAAGAGAAAAAGAACGAGTTAAGTAAGATCATTAACATTACCAAGCTCATTAGCACAGTTTTTTTCACACGCCTTTCAGGCCCATAAGGGGAAATTTACCAGGGCAGGGTCTATCTCAAATGAGTGAGTTTCTTTCTCTTCTGCTGCTGCTGCCAATTCTGCTTCAGTCAACAGCTCCCCAGGTCCAGCCTCAAGTTCACCGCTTGCTTTGCCCACCGTGAATCCATCATTGCCGTAATATGGCTAGCAAAAAAGTAAATCTAAGTTGGTTGCACATACAGTGAAGAACACAATGGTATAAGACAAATGAATCCCATACTCAATGAATTCAAGGGGTTTACGAGGAAGGATAATGAGGTCTATCTACCAATTGGAAACATACTTCCAAAGAATTTATATTCGAAACCAAGAACATGAGAAATTCGGTATTTTTATCTTCACATGGGTGACATGAGATGCAAAAGCTACTGAGAACAGCAAATCATTGTATGTAAAATATAAACACTACGACTAAATGGAGAAGTTCAACGCACCTCAGAAGAAAATCTTGCTCCGTTTATAACACCATCTCGGAGAAGCTCTTTCAACACCTGAGATTGTTTACTTTTCACAGGTGAGCAAAATCAATGGAGAGACAAAAGCCAGTGTCCAAATACAGAAGACCAGAGAAAGAGGATAAGAATGGTGAACTTACCTCCGGGAATGGGGATTCAATAAAATACCGGTTCTTTTTCAAAACCAGCTTCACTTTCCCGTAATTGGCAGTAGACTCCTCGATGAAATGAATCATCTCCTTAGGTAACTTAGTCTTAGACAGTTTATTTAAAACCGAAATGATAGTTTCTGTCTCAAGACCAACGGAAACAGCAGCATACAACGAGTGAGGAGTTAAATTATACTCGTGCATTGACTCTGGCCTGAAAGAAACACAGCAATTAACCCAAAATCATATAACCACAACAAATAAAAAGACGAACTTTCCACTGCATTGGACATCCAACTTGTAATCTGACATCTCTAAACCTTAAAAGATAATCGAAACGAAATCAAAGTCTCTCAAGAAAAGTATATGACGAGCACCTGCAAACAGGTTCGGCAATTGCGATGAGAAAGTCATAAGCTTGTTTGTAGAGAGGAGAAAACGTTTCCAAGAAAATCCTTCCATCTCCACATGCCCACAAAGGTCTGTTTGCATGGTCTGGCTTCAACTCCAATTTTCTAAAATCCGTATTCGTCACCGTTCCTTCACCTACAAAACCATTCTAACTTTCTCTTCATCTTTGTTCCAACGTCTCTACGTGATTATGCATATATAGAAGCACAAAACCAACCTGACACATAGCTAAAAAAACTGCAAAGCAGTCAATTTACCTTCACGAGAATCCTCATCAGCATCATCATCGTAATATGATTCTTCGTTTTGGATGTTCTTCAACTTTTGATCATCCTGAGATTTTTCACAGTGGATTAGAGTAAGTAACATTGAAGAGCCTATAAAAGTAATTAAACTCTCGTGAAGAAAACTAAAACGCGAACCTTCCCACCGTACTTCATCTTCTTGCTAGATCGTCCTCTTTCACCTGAACATAAAAAAAAACCCCCGAAGATTAGCAATGGAAATATTTTTGCCGGATAATTCGAAAACACCAGAAAATATTTCAGTAAGATGGAGACTATTACTCATTTTGATTATCCTTGATCAAATCGATTCAGAGACTTATCTCTTGTCTTTCCTATCAATCCGTTAAGGCCGAAATTGTCTGACGGAGGGGACGAAAAACGGCGTAAAAGTTACACGACGGAAAGGAATCGACGGAGACGGCAGCGGCGTGGAATACCGTTGAAAGCCACTCGGCAAAGCGAGCTCAAACGCAGGCAGAGAGATTCTGATTATGATTCGGAGTCGGGTCGGTTATCCGATTGCCAAAACGAAACGGAGAGTGGTTTTTGATGTGAACGTAGAAGAGATCGCTCTGCTTATACTTAAACGGAATAGGCAAACTCTACATAGAATTTATCTCATGACTCTTTGATGTGAACATTTGTGATTGGCTTCAGCTCACAAGGGACATGAGAGATAATGACGAGCAGATGATAAAAGGGACGGAGCAAATCGAGGGTGAGAAAGCGAGTGGGTCATAAATTCTTAATGGGTTTATATTTGATATTATTTTGATGGGCTTCACCTTTTTTTGAATGCTTCTTTCCTGTTTTCACATTTTCTGGATCAATTCCTGAATTTATCCGCCTTCTTTATTAGTAGTGCAGAAGAAATGTCTTCGATTAGTTTTTTAACTTCATCACCAAAAAAAAAAAAAAACGGTAAATGGTGAAATAATCACGCATATCATTCATTGCTCGTTTTGCTATGACTAGAAAATGAACCCGCGCGTTGCGCGGGACCAAAACAATAATAATTTATAAATTATAATTAATTTTTAATATTTCTACTTAATTTAATATTTTATTCATTAAAAACTAAATAAAAAAATTAAAATTCAACAGATTGATCTCTAACAATTGTATATTTAAACATTTAAACCGGAGAACAAAAATACGGTCCATACTATATCTACAAATTTGTAAACAAATTTCATGAAAACTTAGATTTTATTGTTCTTATTTCAAAATTTCAGTCTCTTAACACTCTTTTTCTTCAGTTAGTTTATGCTATTTACAATAATTTACTCTCTATATTTTATTTTATTTTCATTCACCGTTATTTATATATCTATATTATTATTTATTTAATTTTATTTTTGTACTCATTTTATATATTCTCAACTTTAAATTTATGTTACAAAAATTATATTTACTTCAGCTCTCAAATGATGTAAATCATTTATAAATTATTTATTATTTTGTATAATTGTATTACAATACATTAATGCAAATACATTACACATTTTAAATATGACAAATATAAATACCATTTTTTGCTACAAAATAATTATATTATCCTTTCATAAGATTAAATTTTCATCTAATTTATATTTAAACTTTAACAAATACTTTTATCTATGTATTTTGTTAGTTTTTTTTTGTATTTCATTACAAAATCAATTTATATGTTAAATAAAAGTAATAATTAATATAATTTAATATATCTTAAATGCTGATTTTAATTACAATTTAATGTTAAAATTGCTGATGTGGACACCTTAGATGGAGAGAGCACTCCCTAATTATATATAAGATTTACATGTTCATTTTGTTTTTCTCTGTGGCAGTAATAACTACAGAAGTAAAAAACATACTAATCCGCAGCTTCTATAAACGAGCTGAAGAAAAGGTAATAAAACAGCTCTCAAATCCTCAAATGTTGTTGTTGTTGATTCTCTTTGAGTTATATCGTCTTATCTTTTATTTCTCCTCCTAGCCTCATCATAACAAAGAGATTTTGCTAGGAATATATAAACAGAGAAACTGTTTTCTTAACATGTTGCTATATAGAATAAACAATTTGTCAAATAACCCAACTGTTGATCTTGAGTGTTTTTAGCTTAACTCTTTTTTTTTCTTTTTCTTCATTTGCAGTTGAGACCAAAGAGACCGGCTTCAGAGCATCTGGCAGGGGAACACGGGAACAAGCATTTCCGTGCCGCATCCCCTTCGACATTAGTTTTGGGGATACTTTTGTTTGCATGGTGACCACTATTTGAACACTAGTAGTGACTAATAATTGTGTCTGGATTTTCAGGTTCCCCTAACTTCTTGCAAAGTGATGACCCCTTTTACACTTTTCTTCACTGAGGCTTTATACCAGAATCTGCGGAAAGCATTCACTACTGCAGTTTTCTGATACAAGACTATGGTTAGAATGTTTTAGTTAATTAGTTTTGGTGGTT
>OVBJ01000925.1:26129-38076 GCA_900406535.1 Noccaea bulbosa | reverse complement strand
CCGTGAGTGGACATTTTTCTCGAACTGTTTTAGTGTCTGAATTCAGTAATCCCCCTCCTTCTAACGCCAAATTGTGCGAGCCGAATTTGCACAATAGCTTTTGGTTCGTTTTGTGAAACGAGCTGTGAATTCACTGAATAAAGACTTGAGTTCGATCCAAATGATGGTTATTTTATTAACTGTTTCGAGAGCTACAAAGTTTATAGCGTATGCCTTTTTTCTGTCTATCCGAAATAATGACTATCGGTTCCTATTTATAAGAGAATAGGAACCGACTTCTACAACCGACTTCTATACGAAATGTAAACTTTCCTTTTCTGCTCGCACCGTCTTCAGTTAAGATAACCTTCAGTTGTGGGCTTTCTTTGATGGGCTTCGGCTCGAATTGGTTCGTTAGACGTTGGCTCGGCCTATCAGGACAGGTCGGTTTAGCTCGGCCCAATTTTTTTTCCTTATTTTTTTAGTCTGGACGACAGATGTTGTTGGATGAAATCCGATCCCAACACGGGTCTAGATAACTATCAACGGATTATCGTAAATTAGGTAATGATTTTTAGTCACGTGTTTTGTGCTTACACAGTTACACTACTATCTACGTATTTTTCAAGGCTCTTGTGTCTTGTCCTCGCCTGACATTAAACTTTTTGGTTGATAAAAGGAAAATAAGAATAATGATTTAACTATTAACGGATGATCATAAATTGGGTAATGTTTTTTTTTTTTTTTTTTTTTTGATAATTGTGAGATTCCAAAAGCTTTTTAGATCAACGTGGTTTGGTTAGGTAATGATTTTTTAGCCACGTGTTTTGTGCTTACAACGTACTACACTACTATAATAGAAAAAGAAAAAAGTAACCACTGCAAAGACCATCTTTTCATACGTCCAGTAACGTCCTGATCAAATTTAAAGCGGACCTTGTCTTTTCTTTTGCCAATAATGTACATTGTACAATTCAGATGGGGCACGTAGTTACTGGAAACTAATTTCCGCATATGCTTGTCAAAATAGTCATCAACGTATGCATTAATGCATATGCTTGTGTCTAGTTACGACAATATATAGGCGGATTTGATACTTTAAAAGTTAACTAAAATCTATTGTATACACGTTATATGATATAAGAGTACGTTATATGATATAAGAATGTAATAATTTTTTTATACTTCTTCTTAAACTACTATTAAAGAAAATAAGGCATGATAAAACATACAAATATGTTAACTTGTTGCTGTCTTACTTCACTCTAGTCAATATTTTTCAAAGAATCTACAACTAAAGAGCTGCTTTTATGCGTTCTCACTAATCAATGTGCTCAGTATTAACCGTATTAGTTAAAAATCTATAATCAATATAGTTTATTTTTGCCATCTTTGTCATTTTTAGTTTGATAGTGAAATATTGTCGATAGTGAATGGATTTTCTAGACAATTTTTTGACAAATGATTCGATACAGTTGTCATTTTTAACTTTATAGTGAATGGGTTTTTCAATAAATTTAAAACAGTATAAGTCCTCTCAATTATTGAAAATAGTGCATGCGAGGATTAGTCTTATGTACGTATAACGCTGAGAAAAACGAAAAAGAAATCTCATCCGAAGTGTGTGAGATATATATGTGGTGTTGAAGGAACGTCGGAATCCTAATTAAAGGATACGAGACAAAGAGAAATATGTTATAGATGCTGACGACAAGGACACATTTAAAGAGAGAGAAAGTTTTAACGCTTACGGAAAAACATGTGGAAAAAAGACTAACCACATTCTTGAACATTCATAATATAAATATTTTTAGAATTTATTTTTTATTTTATTTCAAATTTCTATGTAAAATTAAATATGTTTTTGCTGTTTTTTATGCTTTGAATTTTAAATTTTATTTTTTCATTGGTTGAATTATTTTGGAACTGATGATAAAAATTATTTTATTTTGAAAAATTAAAAATTAAATAAATTTTTAATCTGTGTGTAGAAACCTTAAACTTTTTATATTATGAAACAGAGAGTATGTGTTTTCTAAAAATATCTAAAAGTGATATTAGAAGATGTGTAATTTTGATACAAGATCCGCCCCAAGTTATGATATATAATTTTTTTTCGACGTATGTAAATACGTAATGATATGAACTTTTTGATAAACAGTTTTTATAGTAACAAACAACTTAGTATTTATTTGACGAGAACCTCGACAACAACACATTAAACCATCATTAACAGTAGTAGTAATTCAAGAAGTGCCAAAGCGATAACTTTGGCCTTCATTATTCATCCCCAACACAATCTTTAACACGTTATATCATAAAAGATCCAGCTTTACGAACTTGGTCGTCGATGATCTGAATCTTGTTCTCCTTGGGTCTACTGGCAGCTGTGTCGAGTGGAAATACGAGAAGCTCACGGAGATTGTTAGGTCCAGTGACTAAAGGATCTGCATTCCACATCAAATGAGCCACCTGAAAGTTGGCTTCTTGTGTCAAATGCTTACCGTCGAAGAAGACATAGTCTCCCGGGTCGGGACATACGTTGTTGGGTGCACAACCCGCCCCGTTTAGAAACCCGGTCCCGCAACAAGCAGCGGTTCCGTTAACGAATGCTGCAACAACAAGAGAAACATTAATTGGACCGGGTTTGTAAACTTTGGCAAAAAGATGATCATTAAGGACTTACTGTAAGTCTTGGGCTCCAAAGCTCTCTTCTGGATGGAGCTATAGAAGTCGTAGAAAGAGTAGTGGAAACTCTCGAGATCTCCATCCAGTTTCTCCATGAGGTTCAACAGGTTCTTGTTATGTAATGCTGCCATCTCTGAAGGCAACTTCACGCACTCTTTCTCGTTTCCTTTCTCTTGTCTCACCACCGGTAAGCAGCCTAATGGCGCCAAGCTCTGGAAGGCGAATTTCCTCCCTCCCGCCTCGTGAACCGCCTGAAAACATCAAACATAGATCGAGATTGTTCATCGGATACATCATGATGTAGCTGCTGGAGCATTTTAGTCACCTTTATTGCAGCTTCAATGGAAGTGATGACTTGATCCACAAAGTCTTGCTTTTGATCATCAGAGGGATTTGGGTTGTTCTTGGCATATTTCAAGTAATCATCAGAGCCAATGTAGGTCAAGTAGATAGCTTCTGATAAAGCTTCGTCGGTCCATTTGTTCTTGCTTTGTGTGAATTTCACGACTTGTTGAGACAAAGTCATCTGTAAATCATTTCCATCATTAGTACGTAAACTTATAATCTTCTTCGAGCCAAATACTAACCAGTTCAAATATATGAAACCAAAACTTTAATTAAAGACGAAGTCCGAAACAGAGAAATTAGGGTTTATATTATTTGAGAAAAAAAAAAAAAAAAAGAAAAAAAAAAAAAAAAAGANAGATAAAAGCTGACCGTCTCGAGAGAAGTACCGAGGACGGTGGCGTCGGCGACAGCGAAGCTAGCTCCGTGAGAAAAATCCTCCGAGCTACGGAGAATCGGTGATATTTTGGGGATACGCATGAATCCAGCTGGCAAAGACACAGAGAGGATTCGAATTCTGTCATCAATATGCATCATGTAATAAATGTAACTTACCAAGATAGTCGGGAACTATATGGCCGTCAGACCACCGTCCAGTTGCTTCTCCGACCGTTATTCCGTACGGCGGAAAATCGGCGTCGACACGATTCTCTGAGAGAATCTGCTTGTTGCCGGCGTCGTAGTTGCCGTCGCCAAATACGAAGAGCGTCTGAGCGAAGGAGACGGTGGAGTGGTGGAGAAGAGATAGCGAAAGGAAGAGTAAACAAGAGAGAGAGAATAGGCGCGAATTCGGATACGCCATTGGAGAGCCAAGAGTGGAAAGCTTCTGAGCTCAGAGCGTTTGTTAGTTTCCCGATCAGTATTGTGTGATAAACGTTCTAATTTTTATAATTCAGATAATTCAGTTCATTTAAGAAAACCCTTTGTCAAAAAAAAAATTCAGTTCATTTTCTTTTTGTAATAACTTCAATCAGTAGGACTTTTTACTGTGTTGTAAAAGTAAAGTAACTTTAAAAAAAGTTTGTAATGACAATAGTTAAATTATTTTTCTTGGATTTTTATATGTTAGTTTATTTACATATATAATGATAAAAAAAATTGTTATTTGATTTCGGATTGAAAATCCATAAAACTTGAGATAATTTAATAACTACATATATAATAGCATTATTTGTCTCAGATTATTGATCCAAATAGATTGGTCCAATTGGAATATGTTATTGATCGATTCTAAAATGAAAGCATAGACAAGTAGTATATACATTATTTCGAAATAGAATAATACAAACTTATGCAGTTACCATTAAAAATAAAAAGAACTATAATAGGATTCGGTTCATGAAATACTTGTTACATGTACATAAACAACCAAGAAGATATTTAGTTGTTTATGCCATAACAAAAACTAATTCATGAATGGGACTTCAGAAACTAGATATTTAGTTATCTTTGTAACAGATTATAGTTATAGTGTTATATAGATAGTATACATGTACAGGTACATATTATATAATGTAAATTAACAGTTTAGTTTTGTACAAATGGGATTCGGAGAGTTTCTTTCATGTCTGGTCTTACCCCATTCACGATCGCGAACCAAAGTCTTGTCCAATGTAGCATTTTCGTATGAAACAGGAATTTGAGATGGAAATGAGTGGGACATGATGGTAGGCATATTAATTTAATTAGACCGAATAGCCTGAAGCCTCGCACAGTTAAACTATGAGAAAAACATGCTTCATGCCTAGATTTTAATTAGAAGTAATTACTCCAAATATTTCACTTTCAAAATCTAATGGCAAAAATATATCTTTCACTGTACAAAATGTCAGGCCCAAATACATATGATGGGTCTATTTAACCAATTAGTTTTTAAAAATGGACTATTTAAACAATCGTCCCTTTTAATTAATACCGAATGATCAAGCTTTTTAGTCTAAAACTCTTTCTCACGCATATTATTATGGACTTAGCGTAATTGGACGGAGCCGGCTCTAAAAGTCCTAATATGAACAGAGTTGCTTGTCAATACTCAAATTATAGGACGTTTGTGTTTAATATAAGTCCCTTATTACATGCTATTAGTCATAATTTGAATGACACATAGCCACCCGACAACTTGAATGACATCAAAACCTACATTTATTACCTATAAATTTTTGATGAACTATATAATTCCGGTCTTTTATGTAAAACAAACATATTGATTGGTTTTAAATTTTTGTTGTAAGAAAAAACTCGAAAACAAACATTGTGAATTTGCATTATAAATAGAAATCCCAAAAATTAGATCGTGCTGAACAAAAACTAGATAAATTGCAATAAAGTATATAAACTTTGTAGTTTGTACATATGATCTGGTTTGCCCGGGATCGGAAACTCCATTGACCGGAAGAGCCAGCTCACTCTCCAAAGTCCAAATCACGGGTCCTAAATTTTAATAATTAAATTAATTTGGAGCTTTCGTTTACCTGTTCCATTAATAATAAATTTATAAGGCATGTGCAGTCATAAATAAATAGGTGGGTTGGATATGATGTGCCTATTTATTTTTATTTTCTGGCCGGCCATGTCTATTTATTTATAACAGCGACGGTTTGTCCTTGTGTAAATTACTACTAATATTTCAACAACCACCTTAAATTAAAGTTCAAAAAAAAAAAAAAAAAAAAAAAAACCCTTAAATTTTCACCAATAATTTTGGTCCATACACGTGTTTTTATATTAATATAATATATACTAATATACGTGTTTTGGTCCATACACGTGTTTTTATATTATATTAATATATACTCCCCTGTTCTTTAATGTTTGATCTCCTGTTTTTTAATGATTGATGTTTAAACTTTTTTTTTCATATTATTTAATGTTTTAACTTTTAAAAATTATATTTTTGCTAATTAACGATAAAATATAAGTATATTTTTTAAAAAAAGCTAAAAACATTTGAGTACTTGAATACTATTAAGTAGTATTGATTGAAAAATAATTAGTTTTAAAAATTAATTTATTAATAACTTAACATTAAATATTTTTTAATTTATGTAAAAACCTATAACACTAAATATTATAAAACAAAAGAGTATAATATAGATTGATCACATGAATATGGTTATAATTTTGTTTCTTAGTATTCTCACATTGTAAGCTTTTAGTGTTTAGTCCATTAATTAGCAACGATATCTATAGCAAGCGAAAGTCAATTGTCGTAAAAAAATTCAGTCCATCGTTACTTTTTGTTTTCGTCAAAATAGTGCATTAATATTTAAAACATTACAATCATGAGTTTGAAGACAGTTATATATTATCTAATCAAGTTATTACATAAAGGCTTTGATTTAGTCGTGCTGTCTTTGCCAAGCCATCTGCTTTTTATGGTTTCTTAACTTTTTTTTGTTCTCTTTAACTTTACTTTATTCTTCTCTTTCCACTTGAGTTGAGTGGGCATCGTTTGAAATTACAATTAAGGAGAAAAACGAAACATAGCAGAAAGTAATACAAAGACTAATACAGTAACTTCGGAATTCATGTGAAGCAGAGTAACTAAGATTTGTGTGAGATTGTTGGGATCGCCTACCCGATGGAATAGAAACCAAGTGGTGAATAGAGTTTTATGGTTTTACATACTGGTATCATACTAGTTAGTAACGTACAAACTACATGCATGCATTGTCAGATACATCCATTCGAAAAGGACCACTGAGTTGGTGGAGAACATTAACAATAATCGTTAATATTGCATACTATGTCAGTATGCCTCAATCAGTCTTAGCTGCATGCGACAGACACATCAATGTCTGATATTAGTAGTCACTGACAATAAATGGACAATAAATTGTAGGGGACCTTTTCAATTCCTGGTAAGAAATTAGGTGGACGATGGACTCAATAATTGATTTAATAAAAGCACATGAGTCACACGAGTGTAACATTATTGGAACACGTGCGTCTTTTATAGCTAAGCCTCTCTTACGAAACACAAAGTGGCGTGCTCGGTGCAAAACGAATAAAGTTGATACATACAAAACAATCAGTAACAGCGATGTGTTAAGTTTCTTTGGCATCCAACCTAAAATCAATTAGCAATAGGTGGAGAGGCCTCAATCCCTTATATATCACTTAAGTCTCATCTATATTTTTGATGTGTGACTTTATATCTCAATACCTCCTCTCGAGATAATGGCTCGTCTAACCATTAATCTCGCAGACCATCAATCCTAGGATCGAAGGATCGGGCCTTTTTTGGATCGAGTCAGTCTCTGATACTATGTTAAGTTTCTTTGACATCTAACCTAAAACCAATTGATAATAGGTGGAGAGGTCTCAATCCTTTATATATCACTTAAATCTCATCTATATTTCTGATGTGTGACTTTATTTCTCAATAGATACAATCATACATTGGAATCAGAGAAATAATTTTTAACTCAATTTATCTGGATCTTATTTTTATAAAGAACAACTTTTAAATAATTTTTTTAAATAGTATATAATGCAAACACGACAAAAAAATTTTTGTAAGTACTGTAGATGCGCATGTACTCTGGTTGGAGAAGAAGAAAAAAACTACTTGAAAACCATGCATGTGAAAAGGGCTATAATCTTCTTTTTTTATTAAAGCTTATATATGTGACCCCAGGTTAGATGTTTAGACTTTAATTATCGACCCCATTATTATTGCTTTCTAAAAATAATTAAGATTCCATGAAAAGAAAAAGCAATCTAGCAATATAAAGGAAACCGATCGAGAGCTCTGCTAAATACCCAAAACTTTGACAAGCGCTTTCGTAGCAACAGAGTATATATCGTAGCTACTATCTTCAGAATAGGCCACTGTTAAGAATTTCAAATAATTGGTTAATAGTTTTCCCAAACCAAAAACTTTGTCTTAAGTTTTTATATTGAATATGTATAATGTATTTTTATATTGAATATTGAATGTACCCATTAAAAAGTTTGACAGTTCTTATCTCAAGTTAAATCCATCATCGCACGACTACAATTCTTAACCCTCGACGGTCACGTATAATTACCGCATCGATACTAATTCAGTAATTTTCACCAAGTACTTGTTGTTTGGTAAAACTAACTATTTTAAATTCAGCACTTTTTAATTTGTCGTCTACTTCTTGAATTAGAAATGAATGTGAGAAAAGAAATATATATAGTTAATTTTAAGTTTACCAAGAGATTATATTTTAAGATGACTCTCTTACCGATCGAAGTTATACGTTATACAGAAAAGATGATAGTAAGTTAATTGTTCTAGAAGGATGATAAGAATCTCATAAACGTAATAACAAAACTTTTGGACCTATACTGTTCTGGATCTTAACAAGCCACTTTAGCCTCATATATACCTAAGATGCGTTTAGAATGTTTGTTGATACTGTAGTTATATAGGTTAAATTATTTTTACCTATAATTAATAGTACCTTTCGCAATATAAATATGACTGATGGGAGTGTGAAGTTCACCACCCGACCAATCTTCTTTCTCCTTGGCAAAACTAATAATTGAGACATGGCAGGCAAGTGTAACCTGGTGAGTGTTCTGGGGGCAATATTGGTATTAACCATCTTCCATAATCCGTTCATCGTCTACGCCGACCAAGGTCTTCCGAATGTAGCGTTGTTCACTTTCGGAGACTCCTACTACGACGCCGGAAACAAAGTGTATCTGCAACAAAGTACAAAGAACCCTCCACAAGCCTTGTGGCCTTACGGAAAATCCCGCGACGACCCCAACGGCAAATTTTCCGACGGCTACATTATCCCCGACTTTATCGGTAGGCTCTTTTTCTAAGATTTAATTTAATTTATTTATTAAGAAACCTTTTTTTATTATTATATAAGAAACATGACTTACAACGGCAAATTTATATATGTAGCTGACTTCATGACCATTCCGAATGAAATCCCGCCGGCACTTAAACCCGGCGCTGATCTTACACGTGGAGCTAGCTTTGCCGTCGCCGATGCTTCTATTCGCGGGTCTCCCAAGGAATCTGTGAGTCTTAAGATATATATATATATAACTATATATATAGATATATATGATCAAATTATTTTAGTTTATTTAAAAGTTGAAGATTTTAGCTTGAATATCAATTACTTTTCTTGTGTATATTTAGATGACACTGAATCAACAAGTGCAAAAATTCAAAAGTATGAAATCGATATGGACCGATGACTACATCGGGAAATCACTGTTCATGATATACATTGGTACGGAAGACTATTTGAACTTCACCAAGGCCAACCCCAAAGCAGACGGTACTGCTCAGCATACTATTGTCACTTTGGTCACTAACCAATTAAAGAACGACATCGGCGTAAGTTGTCAATAAATAAACCAACGTATGCGTTTTTGTACTAACTTATGTTAATTAATTTGCCTTACTAATTATAATTCACGTTTATCTTACAGTTGTTATACTCCTTGGGAGCGAGTAAAGTCATGGTTCAATTGCTAGCACCACTGGGTTGCTTACCGATCGTGAGACAAGAATACGAAACCAAAACCTTATGTTACAAGCAACTCAACGATTTGGCCAGACTACACAACGAAAAGATTGGTCCGATGTTGAACGAGTTTGCTCAAAAATCCCAATCACCCAACGGTTTTCAGTTCACCGTCTTCGATTTCTACAATGCCGTTCTCCGAAGGACGGAAAGAACTAACTACCGTAAGTCATCGTCATCATCATAATACTCCCTCTGTTCCAGAATATAATATTTTTTAGATTTTTCACACAAATTAAGAAACATTTACTGTTTAACAGATTTTTTTTAATCAAACCACTTTTTAATAAATATTAACCAATAGAGTTTTAAAAATTCAATTACTTTTAATTAATAGTTCTTGAAGTTTGTAAAAAGTACCTTAAAAATTCTAAAACATCTTATATTCTGGAACAAAAAAAATTCTACAACATCCTATATTCTAGAACGGAGGGAGTAATAACTAACAAATATTTTTTTTTTTGTTTTTTTTTGGTAAAATAATAACTAGCAAGTTAATTATTGCATATTGTTTATTTTATCTAGTAAAGAAAAAAAAGAAGAAGATAAAAGGTATCAAAACTATACGTAATTATGCCATACTTTTGAAGATATTAAACTTCAATGATTTGCGTTGATCTATTTAGGTTTTTTTGAGACGAACGTATCGTGTTGCGGTGTTGGGACGCACAACGCGTACGGATGCGGCTTTGCAAATGTGCACTCCAAGCTATGTGAGTACCAAAGATCTTACTTCTTCTTCGACGGACGTCACAACACAGAGAAGGCTCAAGAAGAAATGGCTCATCTTATCTACGGAGCCAACCTTAACGTGATCCAGCCGATGACCTTCCGTGAGCTAATCGTGTACCCAGCTGGTGACAAGATGCTTGACTTTTGGGAGCCTGACAGGTTCTCCTCGATCCGTCGTCGTCCATCAGTTGTCGATTCCAACATCAATTTATCATCGGCTTATTGATTTAGCTCATTTGACTCTGAGCTAAACCATTCGGTCGATATTATTATATATGTATTATGAGCTGCTACTACTATCGTTTGTTGTCTCGATCACAATGTTGTGATTCTGTGTTTATTCCGTCGAATAAGTTGCTTCATCTGTTGTACGTGTACTCGGTTGGTTTCGTAATCTATGAAATATCGAATAAGAGACAGTGCGCTCCTTTCTACAGTTTGATTACCGGCAATTATTGCGTCCTGCACCAATAACATGTATAGTATATAGTTTATGTTTGTTTGGTTGTTTCTATATACTTGACTTCATATCCAAATAATGTATTATGCTTTGTACTCCTTAACATCGATCATTCTATTATTTTCAGTGTTTTTAAAGTAAAGAATATCAATTCCTTGATACACTGATAAATCGAATAAGAGACACTGCAGTCGTTTCTACAGCTTGATCACTGGCTTATTGCGCGTGCTGGACCACTAATATGTATAGTTATCGTTTATGCTTATGCAATTTTTTTTTAAAAACAGGTTTAATTTATGTTTGTTTGTTTGTTTCTATATACTTGACTTCAGAACCCAGTAAATAATGTAAAATTCTTATATCCTTAACATTATTTAAAGTAAAGAACATCAATTGCTTGATACCCTAACAAATCGCTTATATCCATCTAGTAGTCATTCTACTTGAGGAGGAATTGATCTGTTGGTCTAGGCTAATAATTGATTTTCCTCAATTGTAAAATTATTAAGTATTAACTATTCCCTGCATTCCTTTTTAATGAATTTTATGAGTTTTTTCACATATATTGAGAAAAAAAATAATTTTTAATCATAGTTGCATAGATTTTTGCAATTAAACAGCTTTTTATAAATTTAAACCAACAAAGAATTCAAAAAACATTAAATATTTCTTAAAAATGAAAAAGTGAATCAAAAAATTAAAACATTTATTTTTATAAAACAACAAAAATTGACTAGAAAGTTCATTAAAAATAAACAGAGGGAGTATTTTCATTTGGCCACACGGATATGACCATTGCTTTCGGCCCGTTTAAATACACGGAAAAATGTTTATCTATGGGCTGCACCTCCCAAAGAGTATAGTCTGGTCCTTCCATAGATCTGAGATTTACCTGAATTGTAAAAAGAAAAACTCAGATTTTGGTGTTTGAAAAAATAGTTAGAGAAAATTGGAAAACAAAAAGATATTTTGACTATTACTTTGTATATATATATATATATATAAATTCTTTATACCAAACTTTCCTAACATATGATTTTTATTAATTAAAATTTAAGTATATATATTTCTTTAATTTTTATTTTATTTCCTTGTATGAATATTTATTTACTCTAACTTTTATGATTATTCGTCTTTTTATTTTATTTACCAAACAAAAAAAAATTGTACAAGATCAATTTTATGTTAAGCATACAACTAATTCAAAAAATGTCATAGT
>OVBJ01000925.1:15105-26121 GCA_900406535.1 Noccaea bulbosa | reverse complement strand
ATGTTAAGCATACAACTAATTCAAAAAATGTCATAGTTACTGTCAATTTCTGAACACTTAAAACATATTGATAAATATTTTTCTCTAATGATTTTGGAATGAAATTGAATTTTTATTTTATAAAATACATATGTTTCTTTGTTAATAACTGAGTATGCATTAAAAATTATTTAAATTATATTATATATTTAAAAATATGGAATGAAACTAGTTTATTCTAAAAAAAAAATTATAAGAAAATATTTAGATGTATGTACATTATAGCAGTCCATTTTTTGTTTTTTACTTTTTCCATCCAATTTTCCCAAAAAAAAATAATCGAAACAACAAAATATCTAAAGACGAACCAATAAAATATTTAAAAGCTCCAGTTCTTTGAAATAAATAAATTGGATGTGAGTGTTTATAAAAGGATCTTAAAGATTTTTCAATTAATAAAAAAACATAAAATCTGATTTAATATTTAAAGCTTTAGTTTTTTTTTTGCTATTTTTTTTTTAAAAATACAGTTTTTCAAGTTTATTTGCCACGTAGCACGTTGTATATTAAATAGCTCCAGTTCCCGATATAGGGAACATTGAACAATATGCATTTAATTATAAAACGATCTCAGATACCAAAGTCACATGACTCACACATCCTCCCAAATTCAGTTTTTTATTTAGTTCACTTCTAAATTCAAATTAACCAACCGAGTTTAACTTCGGTTATGTTTGAATTAGTAAAGCACACAACACTTTACAAGCACAGTATAAAAAAGTCCATACACAGAGTGGAAAGAGCTAAGCCTCTCAAAATGGCAAAGAACCGTAATTTAATCTGCTTCATAGCTGTATTAGCGTCTCTTACACTCGCCAGTTCCCCGGCAAACGCTTCCGGCGAGCCTCCTCTATTATTCACGTTCGGCGACTCTTCCTACGATGTTGGCAACACGAAGCTCTTCTCGGCTGAGTTCGATCCGGCCACCATGTGGCCTTACGGCGACTCCGTAGACTATCCAACTGGCCGGTGGTCCGACGGCGCCATTGTCCCAGATCTCGTCGGTATAAATATATATAGACAAATGACACACATACACACACAGACGAAAGCCTTATACTCTTTTTTTTTGCTAAGGTTCTAGACTTCTTGTTATTGATTCCCATCTAATTGCAATTAGGCCGACTGATTGGTAACGGCGAACCGGTTCCTCCGGTTCTTGATCCAAAAGCCGATCTTTCTCGTGGAGCAAGCTTCGCCATTTCTGGAGCAGTTGTTCTTGGATCTCCACCGCAGACTGTAAGCTTCTTCTGTTTTTATCACACCATTCATAAAAAAAAATGGTGTGATAAAAATATATGGGTATTTTAGTCATTTTCTATTAAAATCTGAATAAATAAATGAACAACAATACATAACATTGAATCATTTAGCTGAATGAAGATAAAAAAGAACAAACATCATCCAAATGATTTATCTGGAGCATTTGGTTGGATTATCATCCAGATGAGGAAACGAACAGGGCCTTGTTAGACTATATTAATGATTTATTCCGTTACGCAGATGAGTTTCGGACAACAGATATCAAAATTTACAGAGTTGCAGAAGAAATGGAGCGACAAGGAGCGAGCAGAAGCTATATACATGATCAACATCGGAGCTGACGATTACTTGAGTTTCGCTAAAGCTCATCCAAATGCCAATCTTGTGGAGCAGATTGCTCATGTTGCCAACGTTCTCCAAAGGTTTTCCAGAGACCTAATGGTAAATAAATTTAATCTTAATCACCGAACAAGTCTCTTCATGGATCCAACTAGGAAACGTTACAATAATGTTTTTGATGATATGCAGAGTTTGTACGGGTCTGGGGCGAGGAAGCTTGCGGTGCAGAACTTGGGACCGCTCGGGTGCTTGCCGACAGTGAGACAAGAGTTTAAGACAGGCGAAACTTGTCTGGAGATGCTTAACTTCATGGCGACAACACACAATGAAAGGCTTGGTCGTTTGCTCTTTATGATGACCGTAGCACGCCGCGGCTTACGTTACAGCCTCTTTGATTTCAACGGTGAGATTCAACGGAGGATCAATGAACCATCACGACACGGTAAATTTAAATAATTCAAGAAAGAAACCAAAAAAAAAAAAAAAAAAACTCTTTTTTTNTTAAAAAAAAAAACAAAAAAAAAAAAAAAAAAAACTCTTTTATTGAACAATCTAATTTGGTTGTTTTGGTTTTAATGGTTAGGATACACTGATACAACGACCTCCTGCTGTGGTACTGGGTCGAGAAATGCGTTCGGATGCGGTTATGCCAACGTGCATTCGAAACTATGCAGTTACCAGAAATCGTTTCTGTTCTTCGACGGGCGTCACAACACCGAGAAAACCGATCAAGATATCGCTAATCTCTTCTATTCCGGTGACAAACATGTAGTCTCTCCGGCTAACATAAGGGATCTTGTTGGTAAATGGGAGACTAATCTTCCTGCGCAAGAAATCTAGAAACTCTACATAGTTTTGTTCTGTTTCTTTGTGAAAATAAAGTAAACGGCTGTTGTTGTTGTTGTAAGGTGTAAAACTCGTAATCCATGGGAAATAAACAGGAAACAAAAGTCTGTTTACATTGAAAAAAAAGCCTAGAGTGCAATCAACTTAAGTAAGTTTATCTTTTGCAATATAAACATAGGACATAGGTGGAGAATGTGAAATTCACCACCCGTAAACAAGTGTAATTTAATGTTTAGTTCACGATTCTAAAGATGAGTTACGGGTTGTTTAGTCTCCAACTCTCTCCATGTTGAATGACTAGGACTAGACAAACCAAATTAAATTCATCTAGTTACCAAACCAGATTAAATTCATTATGATTGTTGGTTGAGCGTGTATAAAGCAAGCGTACTGATGTGTTTTATTTATGAATCACATCAAGACGTGTTACTTAAATATGGTGATCGAGTAAATGACAATACTAGACCTTTGAAGTCTGACTGTGCACCTAATGCAAATAGTATCTTTCTAGCTTGTAGAAATTCAAAAGGCTAGGTAACTAAACGATGCCATGCCAATGCCAGTAAATGTAATCAAGTCTGGTAATTAATGAGAAGGAAACATGTTATATGCGAGAGAGTTTGAGGATGCCATAGTTAATTAAATGGTTTGTCTCGACCTTTTTTCCCATGTACATTAAATGTCGTTTGGCAACGTTATTGAGGCATGGGAGGCGTTTGGCAACGTTATTGCGGCATGGGCATGTCACTATATTAACGAGCAAGGAGTGAGGAGGAGTGAGGAGTGAAACCAAAACAAACAAACAAAAGAGAGAGAAAAACATGAGGTTCTTACTGTGGCAATTGTGTCTTCTTGTCCTCGTGTTGAACTCCATTTCAGCACAAGACAACAATTCAAGGTCTTGTGAGCGCCACTGCGGAAACATCTCCATACCGTATCCTTTTGGAATTGGACGAGGGTGCTACCTGGATGAATGGTACGAGGTCCAATGCAACAACTTTGTCCCGTTTCTTCACAATCTCAGCAAGGAAGTGGTGCAAATCGATCTTCCAGGAGCATTAGCGCACGGTATCAAGTCCGTTGGTTTTGGTTCACTCCGAATCAAAACCAAGATAGTTTCGATGGGTTGCAATGGCGTTGGCGTCAGGAAAGATGTTATGGATTTTACAAATAGCCCGTTTTTCATCAGCATCTCTAACACACTTGTGGCTTTTGGGTGTAATCACGCGGCAACGTTGACGCATGTTGAGCCCAGGGCTGTCGGATGCTTCTCGAGTTGCGATCTTTCTTTCCGATCAAAGGGCCCAGTATACGACGAGTGCGGTGGCTTCAAATGTTGCAGCGTAGGCACACCTAGCGACATCCTTCAAGAAATCGGTGTAAAAATAGACAACGACGACGACGTTAGTAATACAACAACAGGAAAGTGTGCAGTCGCCTTCTTGACCGACGAGTTTGTCCAACCTAGGCGTCTGTGGAACAGCAGAACTTCTCCTGAATGGTTTCACGCGAGAAATTATTCTACTATCCAGCTAGAGTGGATATTTCAGACGACGAATTACTCGTTCCGAGAATCCTTGCGGTGCGGCACCACCAACCCAGAGGTCCCAGTAACACTTGACGACTTTCAGTCTACACCTTGCTATTGCAATCCGAGAGACCCGGCTCTCAACAATAGTGATGGCCTCGGTTTACTAGAGTGTGCGTGCGCCTATGGTTACGAGGGTAACCCATACGAATACGATGTACAAGGATGCATAGGTCAGTTCTTGGAGCTCTACTAGCTAATCATGCATTTGGATATTAATATTTCATGACACTTCTTTTACATGTAGATATTAATGAGTGTGAAGTTGGACGTCCCAATCCATGCATAGCGACGAAACGTGTCGAAATACTCTAGGAGAATTTATTTAGGTAAATTTTTCTGTTACTTTCTATCCAAGTTATCTCCTAACTCGTGGACTATTTTTATGTTTGAGAATTTATGAGAATCAACGTCATGCATTATTATTATTCCCGTTTTTTATTTATATTCTTGTTTTATTTGAAAAAACTAAGTTGATATATCATCTACCCTTTTAAAAAATGCATATACTGTACCATATTAAAAAATATACATAACATAATTGATATTTCTTAAAGTATATATAAATTAATTATATATATCGCAAAAGATGCACCACCTAGCTAATATATGTACATTGCCTCGGTATTTGCTGGATTTTCAGGGGTTAGCGTAGGTTTAGGCGTGTTGCTCGTAGGACTAAGCTTTTGGCTATACAAATTTGTCAAGAGGCATAGAAAGCTGAGGCTCAGGAGGCAGTTGTTTAAGCGCAACGGAGGTCTTCTGTTACAGCAACAGTTGACTCCAAGAGAAGGCAGATCTGTAGAGAAAACAGTTGTTTCAGCTCCAAAGAAGTAGAGAAAGCCACAGAAAACTTCAGCCCGGATAGGATCCTCGGCCAAGGTGGACAAGGAACCGTGTATAAGGAAATGCTCCCTGACGGTCGGATCGTCGCCGTAAAGAAATCAAAGGCTTTGGACAAAGATCAAGTGGCAGAGTTCATAAACGAGGTCGTGGTTCTCACTCAAATAAACCACCGCCGCATCGTCAGTATATTAGGTTGTTGCCTAGAGACGGAGATGCCTGTTTTGATCTATGAATATATGCCCATTGGAAATGTGTTTGAACACCTCCACGGTGATGTTGAAGATGGTCACACGGCTGTTAGTTGGGAGCTACGTTTGCAAATTGCCAAAGATACCGCCCATGCTCTTGGGTACCTTCATTCGTCTGTGACGTGTCCCATCTACCACAAGGATGTGAAGACCGCCAACATTATGCTTGACCACAAGCATCGAGCTAAGCTGGCGGACTTTGGAACTTCTCGAGTGATCTCCGTGGACGACACCGGCCACCTGACGACACCTGTGGTCTCAGATACTCCCGGATACCTAGACCCGGAGTACCACAAGTCCAGCCAGTACACCGAAAAGAGTGACATCTATAGTTACGGTGTGGTCCTTGCTGAACTCATCACTGGAGAAGAGCCTTACATCCTCCAACCGCCTCAACATCCCAAGACTTTGTCAACTTCCTTCCTCCGTGCCATGAAAGAGAAGATACAACTCCTTGCTGAGTTGATTCAAGCAATTCGTAATGGTAAACAAAGAAAACTTTTTATTTAAGTATAATATTTGGGATGATACAAATCGAGCCTGTTCAGGGCTGGCCAATGAGGTCGTCTCAAATAAAATGACATAAATTTAGATTGGGGCTGGACTCGTGGTTGAGCTACCTACGTACCTCCAGGGAAGGAGGATCAAGCCTAAACGTAGTTTAAGGGATGGAAGTACTCATGTGAGGTCTTTTTTAGTGATAGTACTTTTTCACGTTCATCGTATTCCAAGGTCTCAGTTCAGGTATTCCGTTTTTGACTTTTGTGAGCTTATAGACGCCATCGCGAACTACATCGGTGAAGAGGTAGGGACCTTCCCAATTGGTCCCTAGTTTCCCCGCACTGGGCTCTTTTGTGTAGTCTTGTACCTTTCTCAGGACCATGTCGCCTATATTAAACATTATAATCAGTGCTTGATCTCGACGTTCGTCGATGAGGTCAAGGTGATCTCTCAACATCTCTTCGTTCTGCTTGATGTTCGCTGGGCATTGTGTCCTGCGAAGACTTGGAACAGAAGTTTCAGTTGGGATGACAGCCTCTAAGCCATAAGCTAATGAGAACGGGGTCTCATGGGTGGCTTTGTTAGGTGTAGTTCGGCAAGCCCAAAGAACTGCAGCGAGCTCTTCGGACCACCTGTGTTTTCTGGCGTCGAGCCTTCTCTTGAGATTACTCAAGATATTTTTGTTCGGTTCTTCAGCTTGCCTGTTTCCTTGTTGATAACGAGGTGTGGAGTACGTTATGCGTATTTTCCACTTCTTGCAGAAGTCTCTTAATGTTCGGGATATGAACTGAGATCCGTTATCTGTCACGATCTCAAATGGGAGCCCGTGTCGGCAGATAATATCCTTCCAGATAAATTTTCGGACCTCGAGTTCGGTCGTTTGTTGGTATGGCTTGGTCTCAATCCATTTAGTGAAGTAGTCAGTCAGGACTAGTAGGTATTGGAATTGCTTTGGTCCAGAGGAGACCCTAGGTCCTACTATGTCCATAGACCACCTCATGAAAGGATAAGGTGAAGAGATCGACGAGAGCGTTTCGGCTGGGAGATGGATACTCGGCGCGTGCCTTTGGCATTTTTCGCATCTATTTGAGTACTGCTCACAATCCGCTATCATTGTTGGCCAGAAGTAGCCTAACCTCTTGATCCGGATGACGAGAGCTCGGCTGCGGAGTGACTTCCGCAAAGTCCTTCGTGAGTCTCGTGCATTACGGTGTAGGCTTCTTCACCATGAACACACGTTAAGTATGGTTCGATTAGGCTTCGCTTGTACAATCTGTTTTTGATTATGCAATAGTGCGTGCTCTGGGCTTTTAGTTTGCGAGATGTCCATTTATCGTTGGGGAATGCTCCGAGTTGGATGTACTCGATGATAGGAGTTCTCCAGTCGGGTCTCGCGGCGAACTCTTCTTTTAAGGTAGGTTCATTTTCCAGAGCGGAGTAAAAAGTGTGGATCGTGGCTTCCTGCGTGTTTGCGAGGAGTCTAGGTCGATGTACCTGGTTCCCGGACTCTGTTTGACAGGTTCTTCTTCCTCGGAATCGGGTTCCAAGGTAGATGGTCCCGGATCTTGGGATTGTCTAGTTTGTGAACGAGTCGATGGGCGAGAGGTAATTGCGTTTATGCTGTCAGATTTGAGAGCGATGTCGACGCTAGGTTTATCTATGCCTTCAACTGGGATCATTCGTCTTACAGTTAGGTCTGAGGTGGAGGCGAGAGCTGCTAAGGCATCAGCCGAAGTGTTCTCTCCCCTTGGAACCCTCGTTAGTTCGAATTTACTGAACTGTCCAGCTAAAACTCGAACTATTTTTAGATACGCTTCCATGCGTTCCTCTTTTGCTTCGTATTCGTCACTGTATTGGCTGGTAACGAGCTGGGAGTCGCTGAATGCGTTTATCTCATTGACGCCGATTCTGATTGCGAGGCGGAGTCCGGCTATGAGTGCCTCGTATTCGGCCTCGTTGTTTGAAGCGACGAATCCGAGTCTGAACGATTGTTCAATTACTTCTCCAGTTGGAGATGTAAGTTTGATTCCGACGCCAGCTCCTTGTTTGGACGAAGCTCCGTTTACAAAGAGTGTCCAAGTTTTGGGGAGGGTAGTATCATCGGCGACTTGCGGCCTGTGTTGCATGGAAACAGAAACGGAAACGTGGAAGCGAAACGTTTCGGAAACGAGAAACGTAATTTTTGAAAAATATAAGAATGAAAACGTTTTGGAAACGTGTATATATATAAAATTACATATATGTGAAATTTCAAAATATATTTAAATATGAGAAAATTAAATTAAACCATTGTAACATTTAACAAAGCAAAGTTAATGATCTAAAGTGAACTTTAGAGATTATGCAGAGAGCAACAAATATCTATTTTTGATTATTTTAATCATTAAGATATAGATATTGTATTTTGTCAAGTAAGTTCGATAAATTCCTTTGGTCCAGCGTGTAGCATAGTGACACTAACCCAACTTCTCGTGAGTTCGAATAGTGGGAAGCTTTTTTTATTCTGCTTTTTCGATTATTAATTATTGGAGGATAGAATTGTAATATTTATGTCATCTTCTCCCCGGGAGCTGTAATCCTAATTTCGCAGCCACAGAACCATGTTCAAATTTTTCACATTATTCACTATTTTTTTGCGTTTTGTAGTCTTTTCCTTTGTAAATCTGTGGATCTAACAAATATAAATCTATTAAAAATTAAGATATCGAGTAAAATTCATAATTCTTCAATTTTCTGGCTGATGAGCGTTATCTGCAGAGACAGCGTTTTCGAGCATAAAAACAGGTTTTCGTCGCGTTTCCGTTGTTGAAACGGACGTTTCCACCACGTTTCCAAATATGGAATTTCAAGAAACACGTTTCCAAGCGTTTCCATCGCGTTTCCGTTGCGATTCCGTTTCTGAAATGTTTCGAAACGCGAAACGTACAACGACTGGCGTTTCCGTGCAACGTAGCTTGCGGCGTCAGCTCGATCATGAAATCGGCCAAGACCTAGGCTTTAGTGCAAGTTATAGTTCGATATTCAATGTCGAATTCGCTGAGCTCGATAGCCCATTTAGCTAGCCGTCCAGTTGACTTGGACTGTGTAGCATAGTTCGCCAGGGTTGCGAGGTCATCACGACGATTGTGTGTGATTTGAAGTAAGGTCGCAGC
This sequence comes from Noccaea bulbosa, assembly GCA_900406535.1. Lineage (NCBI taxonomy): Eukaryota > Viridiplantae > Streptophyta > Magnoliopsida > Brassicales > Brassicaceae > Noccaea > Noccaea bulbosa. Next base: position 17,299 of record OVBJ01000925.1, on the reverse strand, counting down.
TTTCGTGCGGACGTTACAATTGCTAAGGCTAGTTTTTCCGTAGCTGGATATCTAGTCTCAGCATCGATCAGAGATTTACTTATGTAAAAAATTAGTCTTTGTTCGTTTAGCTCTTCGCGAACTAGGACCCCGCTGACCTCCGCAGAGGAGACTGCAATGTAGAGGTATAGCGATTCTCCTTCCACTGGTTTGGCCAGTATGGGAGGTTCGCTGAGGTAGGCTTTGAACTGTTTGAAAGCTTCTTCGCATTTTTCGTCCCATGAGAATGTTTTATTTCCTCGAAGGAGCTGGTAAAATGGAAGGCATTTGTCGGTTGACAGGGAAATGTACCTTTGCACTTCCCTGGTGTTTTTAGGGGAAGGTATGTCGAGTAAGACGGAGATTTGTTTTGGGTTCGCTTTGATTCCGCGTTCGGTTACCAGGTAACCTAGGAACTCTCCAGAAGGAACTCCGAATGTACACTTAGTCAGATTTAACTTCATACCGTACTTGTTGAGTATGGCAAAGCATTCATTGAGCTGTGCGAAGGTGGTCTGTCTCCTTAGAGGATTTGACCAGAATGACGTCTATGTAGACTTCCATTGTTTTGCCGAGCTGGTCGGCGAACATTTTGTTTACGAGGCGCTGGTATGTCGCTCCCGCGTTTTTAGATCGAATGGCATTACTTTATAACAGTAAGTACCTCGATCTGTTATGAAGGCTGTTTTTTCCTGGTCTTCCGAATTCATCTTGATTTGATTATAACCAGAAAACGCATCCATGAAGGATAGGAGTTGGTGACCGGCTGTAACCTCGACTAAGCGGTCAATATGAGGAAGTGGGTAGCTGTCTTTGGGACAGGCTTCGTTGAGGTCTGTGAAGTCGATACATACTCTCCACTTTCCGTTTTTCCTTTTGACAACTACAGGGTTGGCTAACCAGTCGGGGTATTTCACCTCTCTGATCGAGCCTACTTTGAGTAGTCGGTCAACTTCGTTGTTTACAGCTTTAGCCCGATATAGGCCGAGTTTGCGACGTTTTTGTTTCATGGGTTTGAACGTGGGATCTACGTTCAGCTCGTGAAACGTGATCTTAGTGTCAATCCCGGGCATATCCGTGGTGGACCATGCGAAGGTGCTAATGTCAATTACGATGCCAGCGCGCCTTTCGGGGTCAGTATCATTGATGCAAACCTGAGTGACTAGGTCTTTGCGAGGTCGGCAAACGGATGGATCCTTGTTATGTTTGATCTGCCGAGCTGTGAGCTCATCATCTTTCTGTAATTGCTATACAGGAGACTTTTCAGCTCGCAAATAGCTGCTCATGTAGCAATCTCGAGAAGCTCGTTGGCAACCGCAAATTGTTTTGGTTCCCTTAGGTGTAGGAAACTTAACGCATTGGTGGTATGTGGAGGAAAGTGCTTTCATGGTGTAGAGCCATGGCCTGCCAAGGATGGCATTGAAGGGCGCGAGGCGATCTACGACCACGAAGCATCAAAATTTGATTTTCTCGATTCAAATGGCTGGCTTTTTTTTATCCTTTCGCCAAAAAGAGAAGAGGTGTAACGATCTGGGCACTGTTTCGGAGAGAGGCTCGGTGAAATAGACATGTCTGTGAAGATGCAGACTACCTGCACCTGGACAGAAAGACCCTATGAAGCTTCACTGTTCCGGTCGATTGTTTTTGTTATACCGCCAGCTTTGATTGGGAGCTGGATAGTTTCCAAAGAGTATGTCGTTTCTCCGGCGAAACCAGTTAGAGGCGTGCGGCCTCCTAGGTGTGCAGAGTTTTCGAAATCCATTCGTTTGAAAGCGTCGTAGAATAGTACATCTACTGAGCTCCCGGTGTCTATCATGACCCTTGTCAGCTCGAATCCGGCCACTGCGAGCTCGATTATAAGTGCATCGTCATGATGTTTATCAAGTGCGAGGGTTTCGCTTTCTCTAAATTTTATTTCATGGTCGGATCCGTCTAGGGGCCTGCTTGTCACGAAGATTTGACCCGTCGTTGATGTGCTTTGATTGAGTTAATCGAGTATTTGTACATTTTCGAGCCACCACAAATGAAGTTGATTCGTTTTGGGGTAGGTGGCTCTACTCCCCCCGAGAGCTTGTGAAGTCTGCGTAAACAATAGATCGCAATGCTCTTAGATCCGGGTTGGGTTTTTTTGGATAAGCTATTGAGCTTCTGTTAGAATGCTCTACCCCCCCCCCCC